>CM038398.1:53572598-53708960 GCA_021498475.1 Saguinus midas | reverse complement strand
TGTTTACAACTACATCTCTAGTATGTGTTAACTGCTTTGGAATTTCAAGTAGAATATCAAGCTACCTTTTTAAATGCCTTTGACTTCAGAACCTTATTTGACTTAAATATATAAATTAAATAGCACTGTGGCTGGTGTCAGACATGGCATGGATTCTGAAGTTGATTTGTAAGCAACCCAGGTGTGACGAGGCCAACCCTGTGTCAGCAGTATGTGGCGAAAACTTGTTTGGTGTGTGATGCCATGAAGAATAAGTCTATTCCAGTCAGGCAACACCACACAACTCAATATTGCAGTGTGTCAAGAGCTCACACAGTCCCTAAGCAGCCCTGTGGTGGCTACCAAGGCCAATAGGATCGCCAGTTCAGTTGTTGTTTGGCTTGTCATATATTCATAAATTTGGCGGGTAAGAAGACTGAGCCCAAATGGAAGGAAGTGGTTGATGACTTGCAGATGCAGCAAAGGCAAGATCAGCATTGTGTCAGTACTGTGTCCCTAGACCCACAGTACAACACTGAATCAGAGATACTCAGTGACAGCACAGATGGTGGGTCTCTCATCCTGTGAGGAGCCCACAGTCATACACTAAGGCCAATTTTGAAACCACACTGAATCCTGAACCCCAAATCACACTTGACGGAGCTGGGACTATGGGACAGCAGGGGTGACCCAGCTCCAAAACATCCCACACAGAACACCTAGGGATGTCATCCATGCTTGTGAAGAGGAGGAACCCGTGTCAATGACCACCCTGAAATGACTGCCTTCTGACAGTTCCCTAAACCAAAGATGCAAATCAATTGTTTGGACTGGAGGAGGAACCTTAGAGGGAAAGGTCCCTAGTGGGAGACTATGTTGGGGACTTGGCCAGCTCCTGCCTGACGAAGGTGTGTCCTTCTGAAGTTGGCTAACGAGAGTAAACTCTTGGTATGCAGGGATATCACCTGTGCCCTCTGGGATTGTTCTTAAACATACGCCCTGACTATCCCATCTCTGGGTGGGATAGTCATCATCTAGATGAGGATGGGATATCCTCATCTCTGGAAGGCATCCACATCAGCTTCAGCTTCAGCTTCCTGGATGGAGTTGTGCTGAGCCTAAAATGAGGGCTCAGGCTATATAAAAATGGTTGATACAGAATCTTAGGAAGTCACCTGCCTTTGTCAGATAGACCTTCATCATTGATGGGATTTGTATAAGATGGCCATGATGGGAAATCTGATATGCCAATTTTGCTAGGCTGTGATGAATGAGAAATGTTCACTTTGACTAGAGTTGATGTCTCTGTGAACGGTTTTCCTTACATGAGAACTAGCATTTAAATCAGCAGATTTTGAGTAAACCTAATTGCCCTCCAAACTGTGGGTGGGCCTCATCCAGTCCCTTGAAGGCCTTCAGAGAAGAAGACTGGGGTCCTCCTCAAGATGAAGATGTTCTGCCTCTACACTGCCCTTGGATTTGTGCTCTCATATTGCCTCTTCTCCGGGTCTCCAGCCTGACATCCTGCTCTCCGGGATTTGGACTTGCCAGTGACAACACATCCTTGAGCTAGGTTCAAACTCAATCTCTCTCCACCCACTCACACACATGCGCTTGTGCACGCGCGTGCATGCCCGCACCCACCCACCCACCCGCTCCCCAAACCCCCACCCCCCACACACACACAGAGGGACCCTAACCAATAGGCTGCTTACATCTGGGACCCTTAAAGGGCATAACTGAGATCAGTACTGCAGGTTGCTCTCACTCTGCTGCACGGCTCCTGATGCAGAGGCCTGTGGCATTCCCATCACATCCACTGACATCCATGTTACTCATCACTGTGACTCAGGCTTTGGTCATCCAATAACGTAGAGATCACTACAGTTCCACAAGTGTTCCCTGCCCTCCTTCTGTATGTGAAGTCTTCTGTTCCATCCTGAGGACACAGAGATCTACTGGGTTTGTTTCCAACCTTCGAGGAAGGACCTGGGAGCCTGGTGAGGGAGATACACCTGCAACAGCAGTAACAGCAACGGGCACAGCCAGTGTGTTCACCAACTCACGAGAGATCACATTGCCAACATCTCCCACTTAAGTTTCACCATCAACTAACAGCTTATCCTGGAAGTGATCACATTTATAGGTCAGTTGGATTCTCCGTATTCTATTTTCCCCAGGAATGCTCAGTTACAAAGGAAACTGTTACTGGAATGTTGTATCAGAGAGCAATCCAACAATGGAATGCCCTGCAGTGGTATGATTTCCAAAGTACTCAATAAGGCTTTCTAAGTTCCCAGATGAAGGGAACAGGTCTCCCTCAGTTTAGAGAGAGTGACGAGTATGGAAAATCCAGTTTATTGAAGACTGGAAAAATGCGCTTGCTTTCCTGTAACACTCCTGCTTTAATAGTTCACAGCAATGTTGTTTAGGCTTCTTAATACAGGTCGTGTGCACAGTTTGTTAAATTTTACCATTAAATATTTTATGGGTTTTTTGCTGATGTATTAAGTGGCATGGATTTTCAATTTTCAATTGTTTGTTGCTGATATATAAAAAGCACACTGAGTTTTGCATACTTATCTTGTACCATATTATGTTGCTAAACTCACATGTATATAGTCAAGTCATGGGGTAAATGTCATTTGGCTGTGATGCTGTATATTTTTAATATTTTCCTAGTTTTGAACTGCTATAATTATAGCATAAACATACATCTATGCTTTTATGAACATGAGTTATATTAGTCTGTCATGTTATTTTCTTATAATGTTTGTCTGGTTTTGATATCAGGCTGATGCGGGCTCTGTAAAATGCTTCAAAAGTGTGATCTCTTTTCAATTATCATAAAGAGTTTGTGTAGAATGGACGTTATTTCTTCCACAAATGTTTTGCAGAATTATCCAGTGAAATCACCAGAAACGTGAAGTTTATTTGAGAAAAAATTTGTTTCATTTTTTTGATGTTGGTTAATTTAATTTCTTTAATTGGTATAAACGCTATATATGTCATCTATTTCTTTTGGGGGAATGAGGTTTGCTAGCTAGTGTCCTTCAAGGAATCTTCCCATTCCATTTAAAAAATAATTTTTTGGATAGTGCTTTTCTCCATGTTCCCTATCACACATTTAATATCTGAAGGATCTCCACTGATGTGCCCTCTGGCTTTACTGATATTTGTAATTTGTATTCTCTCCTCTCCCACTCCCTCATCAGTCTGGCTACAGGTTTATTAATTTGACTGATCCTCCCAAAGAAGCAACTTCTGGTTTCACTAATTTTTTCCATAAATTTTCTCATTTCTATTTAATTTATTTCTCCTCATATCTTTATTAATTTTTCCGTATTCTTGCTTGGGTATGATTTGATTTTTTCTAGTTTCTTATTTATATTTATTTATTTAGGGTGTTGTTGTCGTTGTTGTTCTGAGACTGAGTCTGGCGCCGTCACCTAGGCTGCAGTGCCATGGTATGACTTCAGCTCACTGCAACCTTCACCTCTTGGGTTCAAGTGATACTCCTGCCTCAGCTGCCATTCTCAGCTAATTTTTGTATTTTTAGTAGACATGAGGTTTTGCCATGTTGGCCAGGCTGTTCTTAAACTCCTGGCCTCATGTAATCTGTCCGCCTTGGCCTCCCAAAGTGCTGGGATTACAGGCGTGGACCACCGTACCCAGCCAACTATTTTTCTAGCTTCTTAATGTGGAAGCTTAGGTAATTGACTTGAGACATTTATTCCTTTCTGATACAAGTACCGAATGCTATAAATTTTCTTCTGTGCACTGCTTTAGTGTGTTGTCTTGCATTTTCGATATGTTGGGTTTTCATTTTTAAAATCTCCATACGATTTCTTATTTCATCCCTGCATTACTTAAAACTGCTGTTTAATTTCCAAAATTTCATAGGTTCCTGATATCTTTCTACAACCAACTAATTTCTAGTTCCATTATTTTGTGGTCACAAAACATGTTTTGTAAGATTTAATTCCTTTTGAATTTGTTGACATTTGTTTTTTGGCCCACAATATGGTCTATCTTGATGAACATTTCATGTGCATTTGTGAAGAATGTGCATTCTGCTATTCTATAAATATCAATTAGGCCAGGTTGGTTGATATAGGTGTTTAAGACTTCTGCATATATATATATATACATGTATATATATACACGTATATATATATATACGTATATATATATACACACACACACACACACACGCGTATGTATATGTTCTAATTTCATTGTAGACGTTTTCTACCAATTGCTGGGAGAAATGCTGAAGTCTTCTACTATAAGTGCAGATGTGTTTATTTCTTGTTTCCCATGTATCAATTTTTCCTCAGGTATTTTGAAGTTGCAAACATTCTCAGGGTGTTTCTGTCTTCTGAATCTATGCACCTCTGTATAGATATTATGTATTGCCCCATTTTGTCCTTTGTAATCATCTCCACTGTAAAGTGTGCTTTGTGATGCATTAATTGAGCACCTCCAGTTTCTATGTGATTAATATTTTCAGGATATGTCTTCTAACCCTTAACTTTTAACTTACTATTAACATCCTTTATTTTAACTCATTTGTTTTTAAACTGTGGTTCTTTTATTTATTTTTTATTTTTTTATTGCATTTTAGGTTTTGGGGTACATGTGCAGAACGTGCAAGATAGTTGCATAGGTACACACATGGCAGTGTGTTTTGCTGCCTTCCTCCCCTTCACCCACATTTGGCATTTCTCCCCAGGCTATCCCTCCCCATCTCCCCCCCCGCTGTCCCTCCCCTATTCCCCCCAATAGACCCCAGTGTGTAATACCCCCTTCCCTGTGTCCATGTGTTCTCATTTTTCCTCACCCGCCTATGAGTGAGAATATGTGGTATTTCATTTTCTGGTTCTTTTAAACAGCATATAATTTGTTCTTGTTCTTTTTATCCAGTGTTGCAATCTCTAACTTTGTACATTTGAGACAGGGTTTCATTCTGTCACCCAGACAGGAGTGCAGTGAAGTGATCATAGCTCACTGCAGCCTCGACCTCTGGGCTCAAGTGATCCTCTTACCTCAGTCCCTGGAGGAGCTGGAACTAGAGGTGTGCATCACTACACCTGCCTAATATTTTTTATATTTGTAGAGACAAGGTCTCACTATGTTGCCCTCGATGGTCTTGAACTCCTGGCCTTCAGGAATCCTCCTGCCTTGGCCTCCCAAAGTGCTGAGATTAGAGGGCTGGTATTAGAGGCATGAGCCACTGTGCCTGGCCAAACTCTGACTTTTAACAGACAAGTGTCAGCAAATTAATGTGGAAACAGTTTACTTTAAATCTTCCAACTTGCTATATATTTTTATTTATCACATCTGTTTTTTATTGTTTTCCCTGTTCCTTCCCTTCTTTTAGACCACTTTAGCATTTTGTTCTATGCCATTTTCATCTCCACTATTGGCTTTTTAGTTACATACCTTTGTTTCCTAGGGATTGCTCTAAGGATTACTGTATATATCTTTAAGTCACAGTAAGCCTTCAAATAATATTACCCTACTACATGTACAGTGCAATACCTTATTTCCCTTTTTTGTCTGTTCTTTATACTCTCATTGTCTTACATTTTAATATTGCACATGTGAAAAACCTTATAGTACATTGTTACTAATTGTGCTGTAAGTTGCCAGTTATCTCTTAAAGAGATGAAGTATAAGAAAAGTATTTGCGAAACTTTTGGGTGATTCAAGATGGCGCTGTAGGAGCAGCTCAGGATTGCAGCTACCAGTGAAAGCACAGAGGGTGAGTGGACACTGCATTTCCAGACGGATCTTTATTGTCCACAGACCAGGAGATTCCCAGGTGGAGGAGCCCCATGGGTCGCCAGCACGGCTGTTTTGGATAGTGTGGCTGTTTCAGTCGGCACCACAGCGCAGCAGCTCTCTGTACAAAATACACTGGTCTGGTTACCCTGTTAAACTGGCAATTGGAGATCCAGGAAGGCAGATTAGCCCATTCATCTGATTAAATGGGACTGAAACATAAAGCCAGGCCAGGAGATTCCCAGGCAGCGATGTTGTTTCAGCCAGCGCAGTGGGTCACTGCACGGGAAATCACACAGATCCTGGCACCCTTTCAGCAGGCAACTGGAACACCTGGGAGAGAGCTAACCGTTCAACTTAAAAATAAAAGGGCTCTGAGGCAGGGAGCCAGGTGATCAGGTTCAATGGGTCCCACCCCACAAAACAAACAAACAAACAAACAAAACAGCAATTGGAAATGCTCAGGGTTGAGAGTTTCACGGCAAGCACAGCTGAACCCAGGATGGTGCAGCTCTGTGGGGAGGGGTGTCTGCCATTACGAGGCACTCCACCCCTACGGAGGTAGTCCACCATTGCTGATGCAGCCTGCCATTGCCGAGGCAACCCACCATAACAGAGAGAGTCCACCATTACAGAGGCAGGCCAAAATTGCCGAGGCAGTTCTAACCACACCCATATAAACAGGACTGCAGGAAATACACATGGCAGCAGGCGGAGCCAGCAGCAGCGGAACCCACAAAGCCTCTGCAAAGCTTCAGCAAAGCCTCTGCAGGCAGTGACTAGGCTGCCTCCTTGCTGGGCAGGACAGCCCAGAAAAAAAGGCAGCAACATAATGGATACTCATAATAAAGCCCTAACTCCCCAGGACAGAGCACCTGGGGAAAAAGGGGTTTATGAGTTCTGCTGCAGCAGACTTAAACATACCTGCCTAGCAGCTCTGAATGAACAATGGAGCTCACAGCTCAGCACTTGAGCTCCTATAAAGAACAGACTGTCTCCTCAAGCAGCTCCCTGACCCCATATATCCAAAGAGTCACCTCACAAAGGACTGATCAGACTGACATTTGGCAGGCATCATTCTGGGACAAAGATAGCAGAAGAAGAAACTGGTAGCAACCCTTACTGTTCTGCAGCTGCTGCAGGTGACCCCAGGCAAGCAGGGCCTGGAGTGGACCTCAGCAGTCCTACAGCAGAGGGGCCAGACTGTTAGAAGGAAAACTAAGAAACAGAAATACTTCATCATCAACAATCTGACATCCACCAGAGACCCAATCTGAAAATCAGCAACTACACAGATGACAGGTGGATAAATCCACAAAGATGGGAAGAAACCAGCGCAAAAGGAGGAAAACACCCAAAACCAGAACACCTCACCTCCTACAAGGGATCACAACTCCTCACCAGCAAGGGAACAAAGCTGGATGGAGAATGAGTGTGATGAAATGACAGAATCAGACTTCAGAAGGTGGGTAATGAGAAACTTCTGAGCTAAAAGAACATGTTCTAACTCAATGCAAAGAAACTAAGAACCTTGAAAAAGATTTGAGGAAATGATAACAAGAATGGACAACTTAGAGAGGAATATGAGTGAATTGATGGAGCTGAAAACACAACACGAGAACTTCGAAGCATGCACAAGTTTCAACAGCTGAATTGACCAAGCAGAAGAAAGGATATCAGAAGGTCAAGTTCAACTTAAAAATAAAAGGGCTCTGAGGCAGGGAGCCAGGTGATCAGGTTCAATGGGTCCCAGGCCCACAAAAACAAACAAACAAACAAACAAAAACAGCAATTGGAAATGCTCAGGGTTGAGAGTTTCACGGCAAGCAGAGCTAAAACCAGGACGGCCCAGCTCTGTGGGGGAGGGGAGTCTGCCATTACCGAGGTACTCCACCCCTACGGAGGTAGTCCACCATTGCTGACTAAGCCTGCCATTGCCGAGGCAACCCACCATAACAAAGAGAGTCCACCACTACAAAGGCAGGCCAAAATTGCCGAGGCAGTTCTAACCACATCCATACAAACAGGACTGCAAGGAAATACACATGGCAGCAGGGCGGAGCCAGCAGCAGGGCGGAACCCACAAAGCCTCTGCAAAGCTTCAGCAAAGCCTCTGCAGGCATTGACTAGGCTGCCTTCTTGCTGGGCAGGACAGCCCAGAAAAAAAAAAGGCAGCAACATAATGGATACTCATAATTAAAGCCCTAATTCCCCAGGACAGAGCAACTGGGGAAAAAAAGGGGGGTTTATGAGTTCTGCTGCAGCAGACTTAAATATACCTGCCTAGCAGCTCTGAATGAACAACGAAGCTCACAGCTCAGCACTTGAGCTCCTATAAGGAACAGACTGTCTCCTCAAGCAGCTCCCTGACCCCCATATATCCAATGAGTCACCTCACAAGGGACTGATCAGACTGACATTGGGCAAGCATCATTCTGGGATAAAATAGCAGAAGAAGAAACTGGTAGCAACCATTACTGTTCTGCAGCTGCTGCAGGTGACCCCCAGGCAAGCAGGTCCTGGAGTGGACCTCAGCAGTCCTAAAGCAGAGGGGCCAGACTGTTAGAAGGAAAACTAAGAAACAGAAATAATTTCATCATCAACAATCTGGATGTCCACTCAGAGACTCAATCTGAAAATCAGCAACTACACAGACGACAGGTGGATAAATCCACAAATATGGGAAGAAACCAGCGCAAAAAGAGGAAACACACCCAAAACCAGAACACCTCACTTCCGACAAGGGATCACAACTCCTCACCAACAAGGGAACAAAGCAAGACAGAGAATGAGTGTGATGAAATGACGGAATCAGACTTTAGAAGGTGGGTAATGAGAAACTTCCGTGAGCTAAAAGAACATGTTCTAACTCCATGCAAAGAAAACTAAGAACCTTGAAAAAAGATTTGATAAAATGATAACAAGAATGGACAACTTAGAGAGGAATATGAGTGAATTGATGGAGCTGAAAACACAACACGAGAACTTCGTGAAGCATGCACAAGTTTCAACAGCCGAATCGACCAAGCAGAAGAAAGGATATCAGAAGTTGAACATCAACTCAATGAAATAAAACAAGAAGGCAAGATTAGAGAAAAAAGCACAAAAAGGAATGAACAAAGTCTTCAAGAAATGTGGGACTATGTGAAGACACCTAATCTATGTTTGACAGCTGTACCTAAATGTGATGAAGAGAATGAATTCAAGCTGGAAAATACACTTCAGGATATTATCCAGGATTCCCCAACCTAGTAAGTCAGGCCAATATTCAAATCCAGGAAATACAGAGAATGCCACAAAGATATTCCTCAAGAAGAGCAACCCAAAGGCACATAATCATCAGATTCACTAGGGTTGAAATGAAGGAGAAAATGCTAAGGGCAGCCAGAGAGAAAGGTCGGGTCACCCACAAAGGAAAGCCCATCAGACTCACAGCACATCTCTTGGCAGAAACTCTACAAACCAGAAGAGAGTGGGGGCCAATATTCAACATTCTTAAAGAAAAGAACTACCAACCCAGAATGTCATATCCAGCCAAACTGAGCTTCATAAGTGAAGGAAGAATAAAATCTTTTGCCAACAAGCAAGTACTCAGAGATTTTGTCACCACTAGGCCTACTTTACAAGAGCTCCTGAAAGAGGCACTACACATAGAAAGAAACAACCAGTACCAGCCATTCTAAAAACATACCAAATGCTAAAGAGCATCAACAAAATGAAGAATCTGCATCAACTAATGGGCAAAACAGCCAGCTAGCATCAAAATGGCAGTATCAAATTCACACATAACAATATTAACCCTAAATGTAAATGGGCTAAATGCACCAATCAAAAGACACAGACTGGCAAATTGGATAAAAAACCAAAACCCATCGGTGTGCTGTATCCAGGAAACCCATCTCACATGCAAGGATACACAAAGGCTCAAAATAAAGGGATGGAGGAAGATTTACCAAGCAAATGGAGAGCAAAAAAAAGCAGGAGTTGCAATCATCTCTGATAAAATAGACTTTAAAGCAACAAAGATCAAAAGAGACAAAGAAGGACATTACATAATGGTAAAAGGATCGATACAACAAGAAGAGCTAATGATCCTAAATATATATGGACCCAATACAGGAGCACCCAGATATATAAGGCAAGTTCTTAATGACTTACAAAGAGATTTAGACTCCCACACAATAATAGTGGGAGACTTTAACACTCCACTATCAATATTAGACAGATCAACCAGACAGAAAATTAACAAGGATATCCAGGACTTGAACTCAGACCTGGAACAAGCAAACCTGATAGACATTTACAGAACTCTCCACCCCAAATCCACAGAATATACATTCTTCTCAGCACCACATCACACCTACTCCAAAATTGACCACATAATTGGAAGTAAAGCACCTCAGCAAATGCAAAACAACTGAAATCATAACAAACAGTCTCTCAGACCATAGTGCAATCAAGTTGAACTCAGAATTCAGAAACTAACTCAGAACCGCACAGCTTCATGGAAACTGAACAACTGGCTCTTGAATGTTGATTGGATAAACAATGAAATGAAGGCATATAAAGAAGTTCTTGAAACCAACGAGAATGAAGACACAACATACCAGAATCTCTGGGACACATTTAAAGCAGTCTGTAGAGGAAAATATATAGCAATAAGTGCCCACATGAGAAGAGTGGAGAGATCCAAAATTGACACCCTATCATCAAAATTGAAAGAGCTAGAGGAGCAAGATCAAAAAACTTTAAAGCAACAAAGATCAAAAGAGACAAAGAAGGACATTACATAATGGTAAAAGGATCGATACAACAAGAAGAGCTAATGATCCTAAATATATATGGACCCAATACAGGAGCACCCAGATATATAAGGCAAGTTCTTAATGACTTACAAAGAGACTTAGACTCCACACAATAATAGTGGGAGACTTTAACACTCCACTGTCAATATCAGACAGATCAACCAGACAGAAAATTAACAAGGATATCCAGGACTTGAACTCAGACCTGGAACAAGCAAACCTGATAGACATTTACAGAACTCTCCACCCCAAATCCACAGAATATACATTCTTCTCAGCACCACATCACACCTACTCCAAAATTGACCACATAATTGGAAGTAAAGCACTCCTCAGCAAATGCAAAACAACTGAAATCATAACAAACAGTCTCTCAGACCATAGTGCAATCAAGTTAGAACTCAGAATTCAGAAACTAACTCAGAACCGCACAGCTTCATGGAAACTGAACAACTGGCTCTTGAATGTTGATTGGATAAACAATGAAATGAAGGCAGAAATAAAGAAGTTCTTGAAACCAACGAGAATGAAGACACAACATACCAGAATCTCTGGGACACATTTAAAGCAGTCTCTAGAGGAAAATATATAGCAATAAGTGCCCACATGAGAAGAGTGGAGAGATCCAAAATTGACACCCTATCATCAAAATTGAAAGAGCTAGAGGAGCAAGATCAAAAAAAACTCAAAACCTAGCCAAGACAAGAAATAACTAAGATCAGAGCAGAACTGAAGGAGATAGAGACAGAAAAACCCTTCAAAAATCAATAAATCCAAGAGCTGGTTTTTGAAAAGATCAACAAAATAGACAGACCACTAGCCAGACTGATAAAAAGAAAAGAGAACAACCAAATAGATGCAATAAAAAAGCGATAAAGGAAATCACCACAGATTCCACAGAAATTCAAACCATCATCAGAGAATATTACAAACAACTCTATGCACATAAACTAGTAAACCTGGAAGAAATGGATAAATTCCTGGACACTGTGTCCTCCCAAGCCTAAACCAGGAGGAAGCCAAAACTATGAATAGACCAATAACAAGTCTGAAGTTGAGGCAGCAATTAAGAGCCTACCACACAAAAAAGCCCAGGTCCAGATGGGTTCACAGCCAAATTCTACCAGACACACAAGAGGAGCTGGTACCATTCCTTCTGAAACTATTCCAAATAATCCAAAAGAGAATCCTTCCCAAATCATTTTATGAGACCAACATCATCCTGATACCAAAACCGGCAGAGACTCAACAAGAAAAGAAAACTTCAGGCCAATATCCATGATGAACATAGATGCAAAAATCTTCAATAAAATACTGGCAAACCGATTGCAACAGCACATCAAAAAACTTATCCATCATGATCAAGTAGGATTCATCCGGGGATGCAAGGCTGGTTCAACATCACAAGTCTATAAATGTAATTCACCACATAAACAGAACCAAAACAAAACCACATGATTATCTCAATTGATGCAGAGAAGGCCTTTGACAAAATTCAACAGCCCTTTATGCTAAAACCCTCAATAAACTCGGTATTGATGGAACATATCTCAAAGTAATAAAAGCTATTATGACAAACCAACAGCCAATATCATACTGAATGGGCAAAAACTGGAAGCATTCCCTTTGAAATCTGGCACTAGACAAGGATGCCCTCTCTCACCACTCCTATTCAATATAGTACTGGAAGTTCTAGCCAGAGCAATCAGGCAAGAAAAAGAAATAAAGGGTATTCAAATAGGAAAGGAGGAAGCCAAATTGTCTCTATTTGCAGATGACATGATAGTATATCTAGAAGACCCCATCACCTCAGCCCAAAACTCCTGAAACTGATAAGCAACTTCAGCAAAGTCTCAGGATATAAAATCAATGTGCAAAAATCACAAGCATTCCTATACACCAATAACAGACTTAAAGAGAACCAAATCAAGAATGAACTGCCATTCACAATTGCTACAAAGAGAATAAAATACCTAGGAATACAACTTACAAGGAACATAAGGACCTCTTCAAGGAAAACTACAAACCACTGCTCAACGAAATAAGAGAGGACACAAACAGATGGAGAAACATTCCATGTTCATGGTTAGGAAGAATCAATATCGTGAAAATGGCTATACTGCCCAAAGTAATTTACAGAATCAATGCTATCCCCATCAAACTACCATTGAATTTCTTCACAGAACTGGAAAACCACCATGAACTTCATATGGAACCAAAAGAGAGCCCACATAGCCAAGTCAATTCTAAGCAAAAGAACACAGCAGGAGGCATCACACTACCAGACTTCAAACTATACTACAAGGCTACAGTAATCAAAACAGCATGGTACTGGTACCAAAACAGAGATATAGACCAATGGAACAGAACAGAGGCATCGAGGCAACACAACATATCTACAACCATATAATCTTTGATAAACCAGACAAAAACAAGCAATGGGGAAAGGATTCCTGTTTAATAAATGGTGTTGGGAAAACTGGCTAGCCATGTGCAGAAAGCAGAAACTGGACCCCTTCCTGACACCTTACACTAAAATTAACTCCAGATGGATTAAAGACTTAAACATAAGACCTGGCACCATAAAACCCTAGAAGAAAATCTAGGCAAAACCATTCAGGACATAGGAGTAGGCAAGGACTTCATGACCAAAACACCAAAAGCATTGGCAACAAAAGCCAAAATAGACAAATGGGACCTAATCAAACTCCACAGCTTCTGCACGGCAAAAGAAACAGTCACTAGAGTGAATCGGCAACCAACAGAATGGGAAAAATCTTTGCAGTTTACCCATCTGACAAAGGGCTGATATCCAGAATTTACAAAGAACTCAAACAGATTTACAGGAAAAAACAAACAAGCCCATTCAAAAATGGGCAAAGGATATGAACAGACACTTTACAAAAGAAGACATGCATGAGGCCAACAAACACATGAAAAATGCTCATCATCACTGGTCATTAGAGAGATGCAAATCAAAACCACATTGAGATACCATCTCACGCCAGTTAGAATGGCGATCATTAAAAATCTGGAGACAACAGATGCTGGAGAGGATGTGGAGAAATAGGAACACTCTTACACTGTTGGTGGGAGTGTAAATTAGTTCAACCATTGTGGAAGACAGTGGCGATTCCTCAAGGACCTAGAAATAGAAATTGTATTTGACCCAGCAATCCCTTTACTGGGTATATATCCAAAGGACTATAAATCGTTCTACTATAAGGACACATGCACACGAATGTTCATTGCAGCACTGTTTACAATAGCAAAGACCTGAACCAACCCAAATGCCCATCGATGATAGACTGACTGGGAAAATGTGGCACATATACACCATGGAATATTATGCAGCAATCAAAATGATGAGTTTGTGTCCTTTGTAGGACATGGATGAATCTGGAGAACATCATTCTCAGCAAACTGACACAAGAACAGAAAAGAAATACCATATTCTCACTCATAGGTGGGTGAGAAAATGAGAACACATGGACACAGGGAGGGGTCTACTACACACTGGGGTCTATTGGGGGAATGGGGAGGGACAGTGGGGGCTGGGGAGGGATAGCCTGGGATAAATGCCAAGTGTGGGTGAAGGGAGGAAGGCAGCAAACACACTGCCATGTGTGTACCTATGCAAATACGCTGCACGTTCTGCATATGTACCCCAAAACCTATAATGCAATAAAAATTTTTTAAAAAATCTGGAGACCACAGATGCTGGAGAGGATGTGGAGAAATAGGAACACTCTTACACTGTTGGTGATTGTGTAAATTAGTTCAACCATTGTGGAACACAGTGTGGTGATTCCTCAAGGACCTAGAAATAGAAATTCCATTTGACCCAGCAATCCCATTACTGGGTATCTATCCAAAAGACTATAAATCGTTCTACTATAAGGACACATGCACACGAATGTTCATTGCAGCACTGTTTACAATAGCAAAGACCTGGAACCAACCCAAATGCCCATCGATGATAGACTGGACTGGGAAAATGTGGCACATATACACCATGGAATATTATGCAGCAATCAAAAATGAGGAGTTTGTGTCCTTTGTAAGGAAATGGATGTATCTGGAGAACATCATTCTCAGCAAACTGACACAAGAATAGAAAAGGAAATACCGCATATTCTCACTCATAGGCGGGTGAGAAAAATGAGAACACATGGACACAGGGAGGGGTCTACTACACACTGGGGTCTATTGGGGGAATGGGGAGGGACAGCGGGGGGGAGCTGGGGAGGGATAGCCTGGGGAGAAATGCCAAGTGTGGGTGATGGGGAGGAAGGCAGCAGAACACATTGCCATGTGTGTACCTATGCAACTATCTTGCACGTTCTGCACATGTACCCCAAAACCTAAAATGCAATAAAAATTTAAAGTTAAAAATATATATAAAATAATAATAATAATCTGTAAAATTACAGAGGATTTTTTTAGATCATGATAGCAAAAAGATCTTCAAGGTAACAAGGCAGCCATGGGATCTGATACAAAAGGGCAACCAGTCCCTCGAAGGAGAGATGAAACCCACAAACTGCATCACCTCTGGCAGAGCACGTGTGGAAGAAGTGACAGTCATAAAAGTGGGTAAGAAGAAAACAACTGAAAATGTAACAAATTCATAAAGGCCAAACATAGGCAATTGAGAGAACTGGAATCCCTGGGAGTCTCAGAGACACGTGGAATCTGCATCCACAGACAGAGTGAGATCCTGTCTCCAAAAAATTGTCTGAGTTTATAAGACTGGATAAAAAAAGTAAGAATGAAAATAACAGATGCTGGTGAGTTTTTGTAAAAAAGCAACACTTGTACCCTGCAGGTTGGAGTATAAATTGTTTCAACCATTGTGGAAGGGAGTGTGGCAGTTCCTCAAAGACCTAAGAACAGAAATACCACTTTGATCCAGCAATCCCATTGCTGGGAACATACGCAAAGGAATACAAATCTTTCTATTATAAAGACACATGCACATGTATGGTCACTGCAGCACTATTCACAGTAACAAAGACATGGAATTAACCTAAATGCCCATCAGTAGTAGACTGGATAAAGAAACTGTGGTTGGTGGTTCACCCCTGTAATTCCAGCACTTGGGAGGCCGAGGTGGGTGGATCATGAGGTCAAGAGATCAAGACCATCCTGGCCAACATGGTGAAACCCCATCTCTACTAAAATACAAAAATTAGCTGGGCATGGTGGCATGCACCTATAGTCCCAGCTACTGGGGAAGTTGAGGCAGATAATTGCTTGAACCCGGGAGGTGGAGTTTGCAGTGAGCTGAGATTATGCCACTGCCCTCCAGCCTGGCGCCTGGTGACAGAGAAAGACTCTGTGAAAGAAAGAAAGAAAGAAAGAGAAAGAAAGAAAGAAAGAAAGAAAGAAAGAAAGAGAAAGAAAGAAAGAAAGAAAGAAAGAAAGAAAGAAAGAAAGAAAGAAAGAAAGAAAGAAAGAAAGAAAGAAAGAAAAAGAAAAGAAGAAAGAAAGAAGGAAAATATGTGGTACGTATACACCATGGAATACTATGCAGCCATATAAAAAAGTGAGATAATATCTCTTGCAAGAACACGAATGGAGCTGGAGTCCATTATCTTTAGCAAACTAATGCAAGAAATGAAAAATAAATACCAGATGATCTAACTAATAAGAAGTGGAAACTAAACGATGAGAACACACACGGACACATAGAAGGGAACAACATACACTGGGGCCTATTGGAGGATGGAGGGTGGGAGGAGGGAGAAGATCAGAAAAATACCTAATGGGTACTGGGATTAATACCTGGGTGATGAAATAACCTGTACAACAAACTTCTGTGACACAAGTTTACCTAGGTAACAAACCTGCACATGTACCTCTCAATCCAAAATAAAAGTTTCAAAAACAACTCACAAATATATGTGATATATTCTGATCTTTCTACCGAGAAAAAAAAATCCATTCATTTCTTTTTATTGAAAAAGGAAGGAAAGAAGGAAGAAGGAAGGGAAGGGGAGGGGAAGAGGAGAGGAAGCGGAGGGGAAGGGGAGGGGAGAGGAAGGAGGGGGAAGGGAGAGGAGAGGAGGTGGGGTGGAGGGGAGGGAAGGGGACAAATGTGTCTTCTCTACCCAAACAACTCTTGATGAGAAGACACTTTGAGCAACTTGAATGAGGAGTAACAGAAATCAGAGGGTCGCAATCGTCTTCATTTACAGCCTTTCAAAAGTTATTCTGGCTGGTTTTTCTGAGCAATTCAATCCTGCCTTGGACTCCATTGAATCCATATATTCTCCTGAAGGGGACCTCTTCCCTGAATTAATAGCCCAGTTGAAGATCAACAGAGACTGGTTAATTTAGAAAAAAAAGGAAAAGAAAAATACAGAAGACCAACATTTCCTCCCCCGTGATATTGTTCTCCTTTTTACATTTCCAACTCAATCTACAGAAGGATATTTGAAGCTCAAAATGTCAAAGCTAAGAGAGCACTGAGAGATCATCCAATATAGTTGTTTTCCAAAGAACTTTTAGCAACAGAACACTTTTTTAAAATGAAATTTTATCAAAACCCTACTGCAGAAAATGGGGGGATAAAATGATATTTTTTATACAAATGCATCACTTTAGTTTCAAGTTATCTTTCTATAAAGCCTGTTAAAGAGTTTCGTTGAGGTTCTTTTGAAGAACCTAACAAATTGTTCCATGGATTTCTACATAACACTTCAGTTCTATGTTAACTTCTGCATCAAATTTTTTGGTATTTCTATTGTTGTTGTGTCACATCTGCAAGAAGATCTTAATTTTCACATATTTATCAGTAATCTGCATTTTGAAAGAAAACCCACTTTAAAAATAAATAAGTTACAAATATAGAAGAAGATACAACCCCACAAATGTGAATCAAATAGAAACTGGAGGTATTAAATTAATACCTCACAAAGCACACTTTATAGTGGAAATTATTACAAGGAACAAAGTAGGACATTACATAATAATCATAGAGAGGTGCATTGATTCAGAAGACAGAAACACCATGAGTATGTATGCACCTTCAAAATACATGAGGGAAAAATGGATACATGAGAAAGAAGAAATAAACACATGTGCACTTATGGTAGAAGACTTCAACATTCGTCTCAGCAATTGGTAGACAAAGTGTACAAAAAAACCAGAATATATAATGCAGAAGGCTTAAACAACACTGTCAAACAACTTGGCCTAATCTATATTCACAGAACAACAGCAGAATGCACATTCTTCTCAAGTGCTCCTGGAATGTTCACCACGATAAACCATATTACGGGCCAAAAAACAAATCTCGACTAATTCAAAATGATTGAAATCTTATAAAACGTGAGTTGTGACCACAAAAGAATTGAAATAGAAATGAGTTGTAGAAAGATATCTGGAATCCATGAAATTTTGGAAATTAAACAACACTTTTAAGTAATGCAGGGATGAAAGAAGAAATTGTAGGAAAAATCTTAAAATGAAAACACAACATATCAAACTTTGCAAGATGAAACTAAAGCATAGAGGGAAATGTATAGCATTCAACACTCACATCAGAAAGGAAGAAAAGTCTTAAATTGGCCAGGCACAGTCAGACACGGTGGTTCATGCCTGTTATTCTAGCACTTTGGGAGGCTGAAATGGGAAGATTGCTTGAGGCCAGAAGTTCAAGACCAGCCTGGTCAACATAGGGAGACCCTATCTCTAACTTTTTTTAAACACATCATAGAACTAAATGTAAAAGCTAACGTTGCAACACTTTTAGAAGAAAACGTATGAAGATATGTGGCATCATGTTAGACATAGATAGAATACGAAAAGCACAGACTATGAAATCAAAAATTCATAAACTGTTTTTAAATGTATATACCTATGTCCTATCATTATCCAGTGACAACTTACTTTTCAAGGCATTATACAAATCACATTAAGAGGTCACTAAAGGTCTAATTGCCTAGAGAAATTTCCATGCAAATTTTTCCCACAAGCTCATGAAGAGTAAACCCCACCATTGCATTTAGGTTCCACAGTACCCTTTAAGGAGAACTGAATACTCATTATGTTAAAAAAAGAAACTACGCCCTCCTCCAAGCCCCACAGACTCAGTCCTTGAGTCCCTGAAGAGATCATCCGAAGATCAGCCAAGGGGTCAAATGTAGTCTTGACATTGTATCTCTGAAACATGTTCCAGGGAAATAAGGGAACAGCAACAATATTAACAGCAAAAATAAATAAATAAATAAATAAATAAAGAAATAAACACATGTGCATTTGGTAGAAGACTTCAACATTACTCCCAGCAATTGGTAGAAAAAGTGTACAAAACAATCAGGATGTATAAATGCAGAAGGCTTGAACAACACTATCAAACAACTTGGCTAATCTATATTCACAGACCAACAGCAGCATGCACATTCTTCTCTAGTGCTCATGGAATGTTCACCAAGATAGACCATATTACGGGCCAAAAACAAATCTCGACTAATTCAAAATGATTGAAATCTTATAAAACGTGAGTTGTGACCACAAAGAATTGAAATAGAAATCAGTTGTAGAAAGATATCTGGAATCCAGTAAATATTAGAAATTAAACAGCACTTTTAAGTAATGCAGGGATGAAAGAAGAAATTGTAGGAGAAATTTTAAAACGAAAATACAACTTATCAAACTTCGCGTGATGAAACTAAAGCACAGAGGGAAATGTATAGCATTCAACACTCACATCAGAAAGGAAGAAAAGTCTTAAATTGGCCAGGCACAGTCAGACACGGTGGTTCATGCCTGTTATTCTAGCACTTTGGGAGGCTGAAATGGGAAGATTGCTTGAGGCCAGAAGTTCAAGACCAGCCTGGTCAACATAGGAGACCCTATCTCTAACTTTTTTTAAACACATCATAGAACTAAATGTAAAAGCTAACGTTGCAACACTTTTAGAAGAAAACGTATGAAGATATGTGGCATCATGTTAGACATAGATAGAATACGAAAAGCACAGACTATGAAATCAAAAATTCATAAACTGTTTTTAAATGTATATACCTATGTCCTATCATTATCCAGTGACAACTTACTTTTCAAGGCATTATACAAATCACATTAAGAGGTCACTAAAGGTCTAATTGCCTAGAGAAATTTCCATGCAAATTTTTCCCACAAGCTCATGAAGAGTAAACCCCACCATTGCATTTAGGTTCCACAGTACCCTTTAAGGAGAACTGAATACTCATTATGCTAAAAAGAAACTACGCCTCCTCCAAGCCCCACAGACTCAGTCCTTGAGTCCCTGAAGAGATCATCCGAAGATCAGCCAAGGGGTCAAATGTAGTCTTGACATTGTATCTCTGAAACATGTTCCAGGGAAATAAGGGAACAGCAACAATATTAACAGCAAAAATAAATAAATAAATAAATAAGAAAAACAGCTAGAATTAATTGGAAACTTACTATATGCCAGGAACTGTCCTGACAATCGTGCTTGTCTTCACATAGTCAGTGCTCTAAGCTGCCCACAAGAAGAAGATGACTTTACTAGTACTATTTCCAAAGAACTAATGGAGAAAGGAGGTACAGAGATATTAAGTAACTTTCTCAGTGTCACCCAGCAGTGAGCAGTGGAGCCACAGGTCAGAGGCATCATGAAAACATCTATTGTGCTACATATTTATGCAATCAAGGGTAAGACCCAAAAGCTACTGCAAAATATTTATAATTTTACAGCATAGGACTGTACGGTGAATAGAAATTTGATTCCCTCAGAAATAATTTAGAGATGGAGGCTTGAAGGGACTGGTCTGAGTATCATTTGGAGACGGTGTCCTCAGAGCATCATTACAATACCAGGCAGCATGTCAGTGCCAGCCTCCTAACCTGAAGGTCTTGGGTTTGTACATCAGAGAATGTTCCAAACCTGTCCCTTCTATGCCTTCACAAAGGAGAAAGAAGCTGTGCAGCTGGGAAAGAACACTATTCCCCTGCTCTAGTAGTTCTCAGAGAAATTTCCATGGAAGTTGGAACACAGAATCTTTTAAAAATGCAGACTCCACAATTCACACCCAATAAATCTCAGTTAGTGTGGCCACAATGGTGCCCTAGAATCTGAGAATTTACTGCCCAGCCTGGGGAACTTTGAGAAACCTTTTTAAATCCCTTAGGTAGCAAGACTATATGCAATACACCCACTCTTCCCGGGACAGACAGGACATTTAGAAGAGCAACCTCAGAGCACACAGGAACTCAGGATAAATGAACACACTGTGAGTCACCATAAGGGTAAGGCAGTGCGTCTTATGAGAAGACCTTCCAACTCCTACTGGCCTTTCCCCATGAAGGACCTAGAGCAATGTCAGGACTTACGGCCAATGTCTTCCCTTCACTAACAGACTCCAGCCCCTCACCTTAGGAGTTTGTCTCCCCTCTCCTCCCTTCAGCTGGCCTTCTGATCTCATCTGCAATCCCACAGCAGACAACTGTCCCTGGCAACCTGACAACCTAGCCTGGCCCTTTCCTCCTGTGTTCCAGCCTGGAGAGGGCTGTCCTCACTGAGGGGAAGGACGTCAGTTCCAGTATCCCAGAGCCATGACTACCACAGAAACATCCTGACCATCAATGTCCCATGGCAGCTGTTGACCTATGAAATGAAGCTTCACCACATACCGCAGCTGACTCTGAAATACTTTATTTTCTGTCTTATTTGAGACAGGGTCTTATTGTTGCTCAGCCTGGAGTGCAGTGGAGAAATCATGGCTCACTGCAGCCTTGACCACCCAGGCTCAAGCCATCCTCCCATCTCAGCCTCCCAAGTAGCTGGGACAACATGCAGGCTCCACCATGTCTGGGATGTTTTTGTTTGTTTTGTAAAGACAGGTGTCTCCCTATGTTCCACAGGCTGATCATGAACTCCTGGACTCAAGCAATCCTGACACCTCGACCTCCCAACATGTGGGGATTAGAGTTTTGAGCCACCTCACTTGGTCCTGAAAAACTTTCTTTCACAGAAAGCAAGACAGAAGAGGAAGGTTCCCGCCTGGGGAACACGGTGTCCCTTTCCATGCTAGAGAGTTAGTTCCTCTGTACCAACCACAACATTCCTATTCTTTTGATGTAAATAAGAAGACTGGGGGTACTTTCTTTCAATCCTAAACTTGTAGTTTATAATGACAATATCATTGCCCATTTTGGGACATTTAGGAAATTTCTGAGGGCAGCTTTGGTTGTTGGAATGATTGGCAGGGGTTACTGGCATTTGGGGACTGAGTGTTAGAGGGAGTCAAATTACTTTTCCCAGAGTCTTAAATAAACTGGATTTTCCACACGTCACCCTGAGGGAGGAAATAAGAGCAGAAAAACACATTTTCTTCTTTCCTTTAGTATAAGGAAAGGAAGTATAAACTTCCCTGAGTCCTTCCCCCTCCCATAGAATTGTATCCTGCTTTGCAAGTGTTACAAGTTGATAAATTCCTGTATTCTCGTTTTCCATAGCTGATAACTATAAGTTTCTGTTTTTCATCTAAGCAGCACAGCAAAAGTCATGAGACAGACCTGAGCAGGTCTGGATTGCAGCCATCTAAAGACCATAGCAAAGGGCATGAGATAAGCTGTGCAAGGTTCTTGAGCAACTTAGATAATGGCCATCTAGGCCACATAGCAGAAGTCATATGTAAGCCTAAGTTATAAACCTGTCATTGCTTAATAAATTGCCTTTGTTCTACTCCTGCATTTTGTGTATAAAAGTCAAGCTCTGCCTTTGTTCGGAGCTCGGTCTTTTAGATGTTAATCCACTAAGCCAGTGTGCACCTTAATAAAACCCTCCTGTTCCACCCATTAGTCTCTCCAGTCTCCTGATTCTCACAATAACTCCCTGTAAACTGGGAGAGGCTTGTAAATGTTGCTTCATATGGGAACTTACGAAGACTTACTGACTGCTGTGGCAATCATCAGAGCATTCCATTCTTGGATTCCACTCTGACACAACATACCAGTATCAATTTGCTCTGCAGCTCTGCCTGCCTAGGGGAAACAATGAGTGGAATCCAACTTACCTACCAAAGGGATCGTTTCCAGGATAAGCTGTTCGTCATTGGGGAAATCAAGCGGGAGATGCTGGTAGTGTGATCTCTCATGAGTTGATGAACACACCAGCTATGCCCGTTGCTGTTACTGCACTGAAGTTCTCTTGGCAGGTGTATCTCCCTCACCAGGCTCCATGATCTCTCCTGGAAGGCTGGAAATATACCCAGTAGATCCCTGTGTACTCAAGATGGGATAGGTGACCTCACAGGCAGAAGGAGGACAGGGAACACTTGTGGAATTGTAGTGATCTCTACATGGCTGGATGACCAAATGCTGAGTCACAGTGATAAGCCCCATGGATGGCAGTCTGCAGAGGGTGGGAGGGGAACGCCACAGGCCTCTGCCTTAGGAGCCGTGCAGCAGAGTGAGAGCAACCTGCAGTACTGATCTCAGTTATGCCCTTTAAGGGTCCCAGATGTAGGCCGCCTATTGGTTAAGGTTTGTGTGTGTGTGTGTTTGTGTGTGTGTGTGTGTGTGTGTGTGTGTGTGTGTGTGTGTGTGAGAGAGAGAGAGAGAGAAAGACAGAGAGAACTTGATTTTGAGTAAGTGGATCATGCAACTATGGGAGCTAGAAAGCACAAACCTTGAAGAGCAGGATATCAGGTTGGAGTCCCATGGCACACATGATATGATAGCTCAAATTTAAGGGCAGTGTGGAGGCAGAATGTCTTCATCTTGAATAGGACCCCAGTCTTCTTCTCTGAAGGTCTTCAAGTGACTGGATGAGACCAACCCACATGGTGGAGGTCAATTAAGTTTACCCAGTGTTTGTTTATTTAACCGGTTAGTCTCAGCTGAAAATCATCCTCAGAGAGACACCTACCCTGGACAAAGTGAACAATTTTCTGTGCTCAGTGACTGAGTCAAGCTGACACACAAGATTCCCCATCATAGCCATCTTATACAAATCCTATTAATGATGAAGGTCTATCTGACAAATGCAGGTGACTTCCTAACTAAGATTCTGTATTAACCTTTTCTGTCCAGCCCAAGTCTCCATTTCAGGCTTGGTACAACTGTGGCTAGGAAACTGAGGCTGATGTAAATGCCTTCCAGGGCTCAGACAGGGTCAGGATAGTCAGGGCACACATGCAAGTACAATCCCAAAGGGCACAGGCGATACCCGTGGACTCTAAGAGTTTACCCTTATAGAGGTAATGCAGGACATACATTAGTCAGGCAGGAGCTGGCCAAGGCTCCCATTGTGGCCTACCACTGAGGGACATTTCCCTCCCGGGTTCCTCATTCCAGTCCAAACAATTCATTTGTATCTTTAGTTTAGGGGAACTATCAGAAGGCAGTCAGTTCAGGGTAATCCTGACACCAGTTCCTCCACTTTGAAAGCATGGATGATATTCCAGGTGTTGTGCCTGGGATGTTCAGGAGCTGGGACCCCCTGCTGCCCCATAGTCGCAGCTATGTCAGGTATGATCTTGGGTTTAGTATTCAGTGTGATTTCAACCTTGGCCACAGGGTATGACTGTGTGCTCCTCACAGAAAGAAAGACCCACCATCTGTGATGTCATTGAGTACCTCCAATTCACTGTCATATTGTGAGACTAGGGACACGGTGCTGACACAATGCCCATCTTGCTTTTGTTGTGTCTGCACGCAATCAACCACTTGGATCCATTTGGGTTCATTGTCTCACCAGCCAAATCTATGGATATGTGCCAAGGCAAACTAACAACTGCAGTGGTGATCTTTGTAGCCCTGTTAGCCACCAGAGGGCTGCTTAGGGACTGCTTGAGCAATTGACACACCATTGTACTGAATTGTGTGTAGTGTTGCCTGGCCAGAATATTGACTAATTCCTCCTGGCATCACAGAGAGCAAGGAGTGCAGTTTTCTTTTATTTTATTATTATTATTATTATTATACTTTAAGTTCTGGGATACATGTGCAGAATGTGCAGGGTTGTTACATAGTGCCATAGTGGTTTGCTGCACTCATCAGCTGGTCATCTACATGAGGTATTTCTCCTAATGTTATCCCCGCTGCCCCCACTCCCTGACAAGCCCCAGTGTGTGATGTTCCCCTCCCTGTATAAACGTGTTCTCTTTTTTTTTTTAAGAAAGAAAGAGAAGGAGAAAGGGGAGAGAGAACTGCAGTCTTGCTCTATTGCCCAGGCTGGAATGCAATCTAAAAATAGGTATTAAAAACCTCTTTTATGCCGATAATTGTGCTTAATGGCGGAGACAGGAAGGAATAAGGGAAGAAAATAACAAACAGCCAACCAATATTTCATTTTTTTTTTCAAGGTCTCAGTTCAAGTTTAATACAAACTACAAAAGATCAATGGGTTGATGCCCTCTACTGATACATCATACAAATCAATGGCCTGCCCACAACACAACTCTGGCCATTCCTATTGTAGGAAGAAAGGCTGGTCTATCCACTCTCTGTAGGAAAGGCCTCCCTTGTAACACACCACAATTCAGCTGAATCTGAAGTCTTGTGTTTTACTCATGGGGGAGAAAAAAATACAAAAGGGGTTTTGTTCTCATGGCTGCCCACTGCAAGCCTGGCATAAACAGCCCGCTCACTTCTGTTTGCAGAAATATTCTTTGCTCTTTTGGACATCAGGCTTGATGGTATCACTGCCAGGTTTCCAGCCAGCTGGGCACACTTCCCCATGTTTGTCAGTGAACTGGAAGGCCTGAACTAGTCTCAAAGTCTCATCCACAGAGCAGCCAACAGGGAGGTCATTTACAGTGATCTGCCAAAGAATACCCTTATCATCAATGATAAAGAGGCCCCTGAATGAGATGCCTTCATCAGCCTTCAAGACCCCATAATCCTGAGCAATGGTACGCTTCGGGTCTGATATCAAAGGAATGTTCATGGGTCCCAGTCCTCCTTGTTTCTTACGTGTGTTGATCCATGCCAGGTGACAGAAGTGAGAATCCACAGAAGCACCAATCACTTGGCAGTTGAGTTTCTTAAATTCTTCTGCCCTATCACTGAAAGCAATGATCTCCGTGGGGCACACAAAGGTGAAGTCAAGAGGGTAAAAGAAGAACACAACATATTTTCCTTTGTAGTCCGACAGGCTGATATCTTTAAACTGACCAGCTGGCATAACAGCTGTGGCTTTGAAGTTGGGGGCAGGGTGCCCAATTTTAGCATTTCCTGAAGACATCTTCCTATCAGCAGTCCTGACACAAGCGTCAGAGAACAAACCACCAGACAGAAAGAGGATGCCCAATATTTCATTTAAGTCTGTGAAATGCTATGCAAATGCTGGAGTGATTTACTTCCAATTATGTGGTCATTTTCAAAATGGATGTAATGTGATACTGAGAAAAATGTATGTTCTGTGGACCGGACGTGAAGAATTCTATAAATATTCACTGAGTTTACTTGTTCCATGTCTGAGTTCTAATCATACATGTCCCTGTTAATTTTCTATCTCATTGATCCGTCAAATATTAACAACGTGGTGTCAAAGTCTCCCGCTATTATTATGCGGGAGTCCGAGTCTCTTTATAAGTCATTAAGAACTTGTCTTATGTATCTGGGTGTTCCTATATTGGGTGCATATATATTGATGATCATTGACTCCTGTTGTTGCATTGATCCTTTTACCATTATGTAATGTCCTTCTTTGTTTCTTTTAGTCTTTGTTACTATTAAAGTCTATTTTGTCAGAGACAAAAGTTACAACTCCTGTTTTTTTTTTTTTTTTTTTGCTCTTCATTTGATTGGTAAGTCTTCCACCAACCCTTTGTTTTGAGTCTTTGTGTGTCCTTGCTTATGAGATGGATCTGGATACAGCGTACCAATGGGTTTTGACTTTGTATTCAATTTGCCTGGCTGTGTCTTTGATTGGGGCATTTAACCCATTTAAATTTAGGATTAATATTGACATTTGTGAGTTTAATGTTGTCGTTTAATGCTAGCTGGCTATTTTGCCCATTAGTTGATATAGATTCCTCATTATGGAGATACTGTTTACCTTTTGGTAAGTTTTTGGGATGACTGATACTGGTTGTTCCTTTCTGTGTATAGTGCTACTTTCAGAAGCTCATGTAAAGCAGGCCTGGTGGTGATGAAATCTCTGAGTGCTTGCTTGTTCATGAGAAATTTTATTTTTCCTTCATTTATGAAGCTTAGTTTGGCTGGATATGAGATTCTGCATTGAGAATTCTTTTCTTTGAGGTTATTGAATATTGACCCCTGCTCTCTTCTAGTTTGTAGGGTTTCTGCTGAGAGATCTGCTGTGAGTCTGATAGGCTTCCCTTTATGGGTAACCTGACCTTTCTCTCTAGCTGCCCTTAGAATTTTCTCCTTTATTTCAACCCTGGTGAATCTAACTATTATATGTCTTGGGGTTGCTATACTTGAGGAATATCTTTTTGGTGTTCTCTGTATTACCTGGAGTTGAGTATTGTCCCACCTTACTAGGTTAGGAAAGTTTTCCTGAATAATATCCTGAAGAATATTTTCCAGCTTGGATTCATTCTCTTCATTACATTCAGGTATACCTATCAAACGTAAATTAGGTCTTTTCACTTAGTCCCATATTTCTTGGAGACTTTGCTCATTCCTTTTTACTCTTTCTTCTCTCATCTTGTCTTCTCGTTTCATTTCATTAAGTTTGTCTTCGATCTCTGATATCCTTTCTTCTGATCAATCAATTCGACTTTTAAAACCTGTGCATACTTCACGGAGTTCTCGTATTGTATTCTTCAGTTCCATTAATTCACTTATATTCCTCTCTAAATTGTCTATTCTCATTAGGATTTTGTCAAACCTTTTTTCAAGGTTCTTAGTTTCTTTACATTGGGCTAGAACATGTTCTTTTAACTCACAGAAGTTTCTTATTATCCACCTTCTGAAGCCTAATTCTGTTAATGGAATGCACTCATTCTCCATCAGGCCTTGTTCCCTTGTTGATGAGGAACTGTGATCCCCTGTAGAGGAGAGGCATTCTGATTTTGGGTATTCTCAGCCTTTTTCGCTGGTTTCTTCCCATCATTGTAAATTTATCCACCTGTCGTCTTTGTAATTACCGACTTTCAAATTAGGTCTCTGAGTGGACGTCCAACTTGTTGATTCCCAGCGCCAGAATCTGAGCAACCCACTGTGCCAGCTAAAACAGTGGCATTAAGATTCGTGGTGCTTTTCTGCCCAGAAATCTCCAGTCTAGCTTCCTTCTTGAGTCCCTTTTTCAATCAGCTGAATAGGCGACTCTGCCTTCCCGGAGCTCCAAATGTCGACCAAAAGGGGACCCAGTCCCATTTACTCTGCACCAAGAACTGCCACGCCAAGGTGCCGGCAAAACTGCCATGCCAGCCACTAGCATCATGCTGGTGACCCGTGGGGCTCCTCCGCTGGGAATCTCCAGGTCTGTGAGCAACAAAAATTCATCTGAAAGTGTGGCGTCCTCTCATTCTCTGTGCTTTCACTGGGAGCTACAATCCTGAGCTGCTAGTGATCTGCCATCTTGGATCTCTCTTGTGTATCCATGTGTTCTCATTGTTCAACTCCCACTTATGAGTGAGAACATGCAGTGTTTGGTTTTCTGTTCTTGTGTTAGTTTGCTGAGAATGATGGTTTCCAGCTTCATCCACGTCCCTGCAAAGGATGTGAACCCATCCGTTTTTATGGCTGCACAGTATTCCATGGTGTCTATGTGCCATATGCTCTTTGTCCAGTCTATCATTGATGTGCATTTGGGTTGGTTCCAAGTCTTTGCTATTGTGAACAGTGTTGCAATAAACATACATGTATATGTGTCTTTATAGTAGAATGATTGATAATCTTTGAGTCTATTCTCATTAGGATTTTGTCAAACCTTTTTCAAGGTTCTTAGTTTCTTTACATTGGGCTAGAACATGTTCTTTTAACTCACTGAAGTTTCTTATTATCCACCTTCTGAAGCCTAATTCTGTTAACAGAATGCACTCGTTCTCCATTGGGCCTTGTTCCCTTGTTGATGAGGAACTGTGATCCCCTATAGAGGGAGAGGCATTCTGATTTTGGGTATTCTCAGCCTTTTTACGCTGGTTTCTTCCCATTATCGTAAGTTTATCCACCTGTCGTCTTTGTAATTACCGACTTTCAAATTAGTCTCTGAGTGGACGTCCAACTTGCTGATTCCCAGCGCCAGCATCTGAGCAACCAACTGTGCCAGCTAAAACAGTGGCGTTAAGATTCGTGGTGCTTTTCTGCCCAGAAATCTCCAGTCTAGCTTCCTTCTTGAGTCCCTTTTTCAATCAGCTGAATAGGCGACTCTGCCTTCCCGGAGCTCCAAATGTCGACCAAAAGGGGACCCAGTCCCATTTACTCTGCACCAAGAACTGCCACGCCAAGGTGCCGGCAAAACTGCCATGCCAGCCACTAGCATCATGCTGGTGACCCGTGGGGCTCCTCCGCTGGGAATCTCCAGGTCTGTGAGCAACAAAAATTCATCTGAAAGTGTGGCGTCCTCTCATTCTCTGTGCTTTCACTGGGAGCTACAATCCTGAGCTGCTAGTGATCTGCCATCTTGGATCTCTCTTGTGTATCCATGTGTTCTCATTGTTCAACTCCCACTTATGAGTGAGAACATGCAGTGTTTGGTTTTCTGTTCTTGTGTTAGTTTGCTGAGAATGATGGTTTCCAGCTTCATCCACGTCCCTGCAAAGGATGTGAACCCATCCGTTTTTATGGCTACACAGTATTCCATGGTGTATATGTGCCATATGCTCTTTGTCCAGTCTATCATTGATGTGCATTTGGGTTGGTTCCAAGTCTTTGCTATTGTGAACAGTGTTGCAATAAACATACATGTATATGTGTCTTTATAGTAGAATGATTGATAATCTTTTGAGTATATACTCAGAAATGGGATTGCTGGGTCAAATTGTATTTCTGGTTCTAGATCCTTGAGGAATCACCCACTGTCTTCCACAATGGTTGAACTAATTTATACTCCCACCAACAATGTAAAAGCATTCCTATTTCTCCACATCCTCTCCAGCATATGTTATTTCCTGACTTTTTAATAATTGCAGTTCTAACTGGTGTGAGATGGTATCTCATTGTGGTTTTGAGTTCCATTTCTGTAAGATGATGAGCTTTTTTTCATATGTTTGTTGCCTGTATAAATGTCTTCTTTTGAGATGTCTCTGTTCATGTCCTTTGCCCACTTTTTGATGGGGTTCTTTGAATTTTTCTTGTAAATTTGTTTAAGTTCTTTGTAGATTCTGGATGTTAGCCCTTTGTCAGATAGACTGATTGCAAAAAATTTCTCCCATTCTGTAGATTGCCGGTTCACTCTGATGATAGTTTCTTTTGCTGTGCAGAACCTCTTTGGTTTAATTAGGTCCCATTTGTGAATTTTGACTTTGGTTACCATTGCTTCTGGTGTTTTAATAATGAAATATTTGCCTATGCCTATATTCTCAATCGTATCACCTAGGTTTTCTTCTAGGGTTTTTATGGTTTTAGGTCTTATGCTTAAGTCTTTAATCCATCTTCAGTTAATTTTTGTATAAGGGTAAGGAAAAGGTCCAGTTTCAGTTTTCTGAATATGGCTAACTGGTTTTCCCAACACCATTTATTAAATAGGGAATCCTTTCCCCATTGCTTGTTTTTGTCAGGTTTGTCAAAGATCAGATGGTTGTAGATGTGTGGTGATATTTCTGAGGCCTCTGTTCTATTCCTTTGGTTTATATATCTGTTTTGGTATCATTACCATGCTGTTTTGATTACTGTAGCCTTGTAATATAGTTTGAAGTCAGGTAGTGTGATGCCTCCAGCTTTGTTCTTTTTGTTTAGGATTGTCTTGGTTATACAGGCTCTTTTTTGTTTCCATATGAAACTTAAAGTAGTTTTTTCTAATTCTGTGAAGAAAGTCAATGGTAGCTAGATGGGGATAGCGTTTAATCTGTAAATTACCATTGAATCTAATAATTACAGTCAGGAGGCACGGGGGTCAGGGACCCACTTGAAGAGGCAGTCTGTCCCTTAGCAGAGCTCCAGCACTGTGCTGGGAGAACCACTGCTCTCTTCAGAGCTGGCAGGCAGAAACGTTTAAGTCTGCTGAAGCTGCATCCACAGTTGCCCCTTCCCCCAGGTGCTCTGTCCCAGGGAGATGGGAGTTTGCTCTATAAGCCCTTGACTGGGGCTGCTGCCTTTCTTTCAGAGATGTCCTGCCCAGAGAGGAGGGATCTAGACAGGCAGTCTGGCTATAGCAGCTTTGCCAAGCTGCAGTGGGCTCTGCCCAGTTCAAACTTCCTGGCAGCTTTGTTTACACTGTGAAGGGAAAATCACCTAGTCTAGCCTCTGCAATGGCAGATGTCCATCCCCCTATCAAGATCGACCATCCCAGGTCGACTTCAGACTGCTGGGAGCAGTTATCAGCACATACCACTGACTTAGGATTGGCCTTGTCACAACTGGGTATTTACAAACAGACTTTAAAATTCATTCCACGTCTGACACAATTAATTATTTATTTAAATTAAATAAGTTTTAGAAGTCAAATGCATTTTAAAAGGTAACTATTTTTACTTGCATTTCAAAAGCAGTTATCACTTAATATAGATGTAGTTGTAAAGGTAAATTGAATGAAAAAAATTAATTTTTAAGAAAAGGCAGAAATGTAACTAGTAAGCCAAATTTGTCTGCAATGTAATGCCTGCTTCCTAAATATTTCGTTTATTCTTCATAGCAAGTATTTCATGTAAATATTCTAATTTCCACTTTAGAAATGGGGAAACAGTCCCACAGAAGGTAAGTATCTTGCCCACCATCTCAAGGCCAGTGCATGAGAGGCAGAATAGAATCCCATGGCTATTTCATGCCATAACCTATAAAGAGACAGTGTAGCTAGGACCCAAGCCATCTCTCATCAGCAAATTGCCCTGATTATTTTCCCCTGTCTTCTACCTAAGCCCTAATTGTTTCATCCAGCTCTATAGCTTAGGAAATTCTCACACACTTTGTGGCAAATGGGATCTCCTACATTTGGTCTCACTTCTTATTTGAATCCTAGTTTTTCAGTCCTTTCAGATAAGAAATTATTTTACAATCTCTGTAATCAGGAGAAATAATTGCTGATTATAATCTCCTTCCACTCCTTAAGCACTATGGATCTGAGTAGGGCACTTTGTTGCAGAATTCTCTTTGTGGGTATGAGGATACAAATGGAGCCCAGAGTTGAAATTCCTGGATTATGTATAGTAAGAGGAGTATCAGGTTGGATCCAGGAAGCTGCAAGGGCTCTTGTAAAGCAGGCCTGGTGTTGACAAAAATCTCTGAGTACTTGCTTGTTTGCAAAGGATTTTATTTTTCCTTCACTTATGAAGCTCAGTTTGGCTGGATATGAAATTCTGGGTTGAAAGTTCTTTTCTTTAAGGATGTTGAATATTGGCCCCCACTCTCTTCTGGCTTGTAGAGTTTCTGCCGAGAGATCTTCTGTGAGTCTGATGGGCTTCCCTTTGTGGGTGACACGTCCTTTCTCTCTGGCTGCCCTTAGGATTTTCTCCTTCATTTCAACCCTGGTGAATCTGACGATTATGTGCCTTGGGGTTGCTCTTCTTGTGGAATATCTTTGTGGTGTTCTCTGTATTTCCTGGACTTGAATATTGGCCTGCCTTGCTAGGTTGGGGAAATTTTCCTGGATAATATCCTGAAGAGTATTTTCCAGCTTGGATTCATTCTCTTCGTCACATTCAGGTACACCTATCAAACGTAGATTAGGTCTCTTCACATAGTCCCACATTTCTTGGAGACTTTGTTCATTCCCTTTTGCACTTTTTTCTCTAATCTTGGCTTCTCATTTTATTTCATTGAGTTGATCTTCAACTTCTGATATCCTTTCTTCTGCTTGGTCAATTCGGCTGTTGAAACTTGTGCATGCTTCGTGAAGTTCTCGTGTTGTGTTTTTCAGCTCCTTCAATTCACTCATATTCCTCTCTAAGTTGTCCATTCTTGTTATCATTTCCTCAAATCTTTTTCAAGGTTCTTAGTTTCTTTGCATTGAGTTAGAACATGTTCTTTTAGCTCACGGAAGTTTCTCATTACCCACCTTCTGAAGTCTGATTCTGTCATTTCATCACACTCATTCTCCATCCAGCTTTGTTCCCTTGCTGGTGAGGAGTTGTGGTCCCTTGTAGGAGGCGAGGTGTTCTGGTTTTGGGTGTTTTCCTCCTTTTTGCACTGGTTTCTTCCCATCTTTGTGGATTTATCCACCTGTCATCTGAGTAGTTGCTGATTTTCCAATTGGGTCTCTGAGTGGACGTCCAGATTGTTGATGATGAAGTATTTCTGTTTCTTAGTTTTCCTTCTAACAGTCTGGCCCCTCTGCTGTAGGACTACTGAGGTCCACTCCAGGCCCTGCTTGCCTGGGGTACACCTGTAGCAGCTGCGGAACCATGAGGGTTGCTACCAGTTTCTTCTTCTGCTATCTTTGTCCCTGAATGATGCCCGCCAAATGTCAGTCTGATCAGTCCTTTGTGAGGTGACTCTTTGGATATAGGGGTCAGGAGCTGCTTGAGGAGACTGTCTGTACTTTATACTTGAGGAGACAGTCTGTACTTTATAGGAGCTCAAGTGCTGAGCTGTGAGCTCCGTTGTTCATTCAGGGCTTCTAGGCAGGTATGTTTAAGTCTGCTGCAGCAGAACTCACAAAGCCCCTTTTTTTTTTTCCTCAGGTGCTCTGTCCTGGGAGTTAGGGCTTTATTTATGTGTATCCATTGCACTGTCCTGCCCAGCAAGGAGGCAGTCTAATCACTGCCTGCCTGTAGTGGCTATCCTGTTGCCATGGGCTCTGCCCTGCTGCCGTGGGCTCCGCCTGCTGCTGTGGGCTCCACCCTGCTGCTGTGGGCTCTGCCCTGCTGCTGTGTAATTCCCTGTAGTCCTGTTTATATGGGTGTGGTTAGAGCTGCCATGGTGATGATGGCCCACCTCTGTAGTGGCAGACTCTCTGTTATGGTGGGTTGCCTCGGCAATGGCAGGCTGCATCAGCAATGGCAGTGTACCTCCATAGGGGTCGAGTGCCTCAGTAATGGTGGATGCCCCTCCCCTCCGAGCTGCACCATCCTGGGTTCAGCTGTGCTTGCCATGAAACTCTCAACCCGAGCATTTCCAATTGCTGTTTTGTTTGTTTTGTGGGGTGGGACCCACTGAGCCTGATCACCTGGCTCCCTGCCTCAGAGCCCTTTTTTTTTAAGTTGAATGGTTGACTCTCTCCAGGTGTTCCAGTCACCTGCTGAAAGGGCACTGGGATCTGTGTGATTTCATGCAGTGACCCACTGCAGCTGGAACCATGTTGCTGCCCAGGAATCTCCTGGCCTGGCTTTCTGTTTAAGTCCCATTTAATCAGATGAATGTGCTAATCTGCCTTCCAAATCTCCAATTGCTGGTTTAACAGGGCAACCAAACCAGTGTATTTTTGTACAGAGTGCCACTGCGCTGTGGCCCTCAGCCCAAACAGCCACGCTGGTGGCCCGTGGGGCTCCTACACCTGGGAATCTCCTGGTCTGTGGGCAATAAAGATCCATCTGAAATGCGGCATCCACTCACCATCTGCGGTTTCACTGGGAGCTGCAATCCTGAGTCGGTCCTACAGCGCCATCTTCTCTCTGCTTTCTGGTGATTTCTTATTATTGATATTTGAGTGTTCTTTATATACTCTGAAAACAAGTACTTTATCAGATATGTGTTTTGCACATATTTTCTTCTTCTGTGTGGCTTGACTTGAATTTCTCTTTATCGTGTCTTTTTAATGTTGAACTTCAAATATTTTAATGTTGAAGTTCAATGTATCAGTATCTCTCACATAGATTGTGTTTTTGGTGTCTTGTAACAAATCTTTGCCTAACCATGTTAATTTTCTAGGATTTTCATAACAAATTACCATAAATCTGGTGGCTTAAAGCAACAGAAATATATTCTCTATACTTCCAAAAGTATAGAGACCAAAGGTCCAAAATCAAGGTGTTAGCAAGGTTGGTTCCTTTTGGAGAATCTGAGGAAAAATATGTTCAATTTCTCTCATCTAGCTTCTGGTGGAAGTTCTTGCTCCAATTTCTGCCTCCATTTTCAGATGGAGTTTTGTGTTCTTCTGTGTTCTATTCTCTTCTTATAAGAGCACCACTCATTGGATTTAGGGCCCACCTTAATCTAGCATGACTTCATCCTAACATAACTAATTACTTCTACAAAATTCAAACTAAGGAGAAGTTTTTTCTCCTTAGTTTGGGGAATGATCCAATATAGAGGGAGGCATTGATGATTCAGGAGCAGGAGTGATCATTTCAGAAGCAAAGCTCATGAGAAAGTGAGAGACACAGGATCCTGAACTGAGGTGAGGTCACTGGCTTCCTTTGGGAGCACTGTATGCAGAAGTGTGGCAGAGAATGCCAGAGCAGGCACGGGAAGACTGGGTTTGGAAGCTCTGAGAATTCCCAACAGATTTCTTCTGTCCTCTGAATAAATTATCAGGGGAGGTTCTTCAAATGGAGGAGGAGTTTTAGCATTGTGGGGGAGTATTGTAGTAGTGGAGGTAGATTGAGAGTGAACGTGAAAAGCTATGCTCTTATGGTCATGGATTTAAGGTAAAATAATTTAGAAGATTTTAAGGTTTTCTCATCACCACTCAGTTGCTCAGATACAGGCACGATTATACGATCATTATATTAGTAGGAGGAAGAGGAGTGCTAGCACACAAAATAGATATAATACCTCCTCAAAGGCACTAAAAGTATTTCTATTCATTTGTTAAGGCTGCCATCAAAAAATACCACCAACTGGGTGACTTAAACAACAGAAATGCATTTTCTCACAATTCTAGAGGCTAAAAGTCTGAGATCAAGGTGTCAGCACAGTTGCTTTCTTCCAAGGCCTCTCTCCTTGCCTTGTAGATGACTGTCTTCTCCCTGTGTCTTAATCATAGTTTTGCCTCTGTACATGTCTGTGTCCCAATTTCCTCTTGTAAGGACACCAGGTATATTGCATTAGCCCACTCCAGTTACCGAATTTGACTTAATTACTTCTTCAAAGACAGTCACATTCTGAGGTTCTAGGGGTTAAGACTTCAACATGTGAATTTTGAGCATACACAACTCAGCCAAACAACAGTATTATTTTATTATTAGTTTTGCTACTATTGTTACTACAATTTATTTCATTTTTATAATTACACTGCAAGGTAGGAGGTAGCCACTAATGCTCAGGAGCTTTATCTCTTGCTGAACCTCACCAGGAATGAAAGTACTAGTCAAACAGACAAAACTCATATGTTTTTCAGTGTACGAGCTGAGATAGAAAGTCATCCTATTTGTTATCATGAATTCATTTGTTATCATTAAATTATAAATATTCAGCATTGGTAAAGAAAATAATGAAGAATAATCAATTTCATCAAATCTACAAGTACAATGGAAATCATACTGAATTTGGAGTCCAGTGAGATATACTTGGTCAGGCAACTGCAAGAAAATGCTGTGGGTCCTGACATCCTACAGGTGATTAGTAGAAATCCTACCCAAATATTCACACATTCACACCTGTTCAGACCTACACATCTGTAATATTTATGAAAGGAACAAAAAATTGCTCTACTTCCCAAGTTTTAGGAGCGGGGATATCATTAGCAACACCTGAGAAATTGTGGCACATCATTGTTGTGCAGGGTCCTTGGACATTTAAGTGTCAAGATTGTGTCACCAGCAACACTAGAGAATGTATCAGAAGCTGATCTATGTCCTTCATGAAAGAAGCTTTCTAAATGATGAGGTTCATGTGTATTTGCTGTTCTGTGGATTCCCTTGAATCAGTATATTGCACTGGACATTTTAAGATAAGAGTCATTTTTTAATTTTAGCATTATAGGTTTTGAATGTGCAAAATAATAGTTGCATAGGTTAACATGGCATGTGTTTGCTGAGAATAAAATCAGAAATTCAATGGACCACAAATAGCCAAGCTGAAGAAGAGCACAGGTAAAGAACTTACAGTACTAAAATCAACACTCATTATAAAACAATAGTAATTACTAAAGTGATGTGTTGACACTAGGATAGTAAAAATAAACCAATGGAACAGAATAGAGACTCAAGAAATAGTCCAAACCATATAAAATCACCTGATTTATGGAGCTATTGCAATTAAGAGAACAAAGAATGATTCTTGATCATTGGATATCACATGGAAATTAAATCTTGGGCTTTTGGTCAGATGAATCAATACTGATCAAAATTTGTCAAAATATGAAAGCTAAAACAAGCTAGTAATAACATAGGAAAACATTCTTATGACTTCAGAGTAGGCATAGTTATTTTTTTAAAAAAAAACAGGACATGGTGAGCACTAAGAATAAAAGATTGATAATGTGTAATTGTTTAAAATTAAATTCCTCTGTTCATAACTAAGGCACCACTGAGAAGATGAAAAAAAATCATGGAATAATATATGGTTCTAATACATATAACCAAAGAAGGACTCATGGAGAATATCTAAGGAACCTCCATAAATGACTAAAAAGCAAACAAACAAAAAGGCAGACAATCTAATAAGAAGAGGCAAAAGGCTTGGAAAGCCATTTCACACACATAAACAATAACCAAGTAGAAAATAAATATGCATATGTGTTCACTAACACATTTTAGTCATCAGGGAAATACAATTAAAACCACAATCGGGAGGAGGCAAGATGGCGTCAGAGGTGACTCAGGATTGCAGCTCTCAGTGAAGGCGCAGAGGGTGAGTCCTAGCCGCATTCTCGGATGTTCCTTTTATGCCCAGAGCGTTGAAAGTCCCAGGTGTGGGAGAGACACGGGACCTAGGCTAGCAGCTGGCGCGGCCGGCTCCACCGCCCATACCTCTGGTCTGGGTGCCCTGTTAAACCGGCAATCTGAGATTTGGAAGGGCAGATTGGCATGTCCATCTGATTGAGCGGGACTTGGACAATGAGCCAGACCAGGAGTTTCCTGGGAAGCGTGATCTGAGCCAGTGCAGTGGGCAGGCACGGGAGATCGCACGGATCCCAGTGCCCTATCGGCAGGCTCCTGGGCGCCAGTGAGAGAGTCGACCTTTCAGCTTGGGAGAGAGGAGAGAGAGAGAGGACGGACTCTGAGGCAGGGAGCTGGGTGATCGGGCTCGGCGGGTCCCACCTCACAGGGACAAGCAGGGTGGCGACTGGGGCACTGGGGCTGAGAGTTTTGCTGCCGGCATCTGGGATGGTGCAGCCCGGTGAGGAGGGCGTCCACCATTGCTGGCGCAGTGCACCCCCACTGAAGTACCGCCCAGGGACTGGCGCAGCCTGCCATTGCTGAGGCAACCTGCCATAACAGAGAGACTCCAGCTCCACAGCAGAAGGAGCCCAGCAGCAACAGGGCGGACCCGCTAGCAGGTCAGAGCCCGGCAGGCAAATAGTGAATAGACTGCCATCTAGTGGGGCAGGACAGTGCAACAGATACTCATAAAAGCCCCAACTCCCTGAGACAGAGCATCTAAGGTGAAAAAAAAGGTGGTGTTTATGAGTTCTATTGCAGCAGACATAAACAACCTCCCAACAACCCTGAATGAACAACAGCTCACAGCTCAGCACTGGAGCTCCTATAAAGCACAGACTGTCTCCTCAAGCAGCTCCTGACCCCTGTATATCAAGAGTCACCCCAGAAAGGACTAATCAGACTGACATTTGGCTGGCATCATTCTGGAACAAGGGCAGCAGAAGAAGAAACTGGTATCATCCCTCACTGTTCTGCAGCTGCTGCAGGTATACCCCAGACAAGCAGGGCCTGGGTGGACCTCAGCACTCATACAGCAGAGGATAGACCATTAGAGGAAAACTAAGTAACAGAAATACTTCATCATCAACAATCTCAGTGTCCACACAGAGACCCAATTGAAAAATCAGCAACTACTAAGGCGACAGGCGGATAAATCCATAAAGATGGGAAGAAACCAGCGCAAAAGGAGGAAAACACCCGAAACCAAAACACCTCACCTCCAAAAAGGACCAAAACTCCTCACCAGCAAGGAACAAAGCTGGACGGAGAATGAATGTGACAAAATGACGGAATCAGACTTCAGAAAGTGGATAATGAGAAACTTCAGTGAGCTAAAGAACATGTTCTAAACCAGTGCAAAGAAACTAAGAACCTAGAAAAAGATTTGAAAAAGATTCGAGGAATTGATAACAAGAATGGACAACTTAGAGGAATATGAATGAATTGAAGGAGCTGAAAAACACAACACGAGAACTTCATGAAGCATGCACAAGTTTCAACAGCCGAATTGACCAAGCAGAAGAAAGAATATCAGAAGTTGAAGATCAACTCAATGAAATAAAACGAAACCAAGATTAAAGAAAAAAGCACAAAAGGAATGAACAAAATCTCCAAGAAATGTGGGACTATGTGAAGAGACCCAACCTACGTTTGATAGGTGTACCAGAATGTGATGAAGAGAATGAATCAAGCTGGAAAACACTCTTCAGGATATTATCCAGGAAAATTTCCCCAACCTAGCAAGACAGGTCAATACTCAACTCCAGGAAATACAGAGAACACCACAAAGATACTCTGCAAGAAGAGCAACCCCAAGGCACATAATCGTCAGATTCACCAGGGTTGAAATGAAGGAGAAAATACTAAGGGCAGCCAGAGAAAGGTCAGGTCACCCACAAAGGGAAGCCCATCAGACTCACAGCAGATCTCTCGGCAGAGACTCTACAAGCCAGAAGAGTGGGGCCAATATTCAACATCCTTAAAGAAAGACTTTCAACCCAGAATTTCATATCCAGCCAAACTGAGCTTCATAAGTGAAGGAAAAATAAAATCCTTCACAAACAAGTACTCAGAGATTTTGTCACCACTAGGCCTGCTTTACAAGAGCTCCTGAAGAGGCACTACACATAGAAAGAAACAACCAGTTCCAGCCATCCTAAAAGCATACCAAATGCTAAAGACCATCAACAAAATGAAGAATGTACATGAACCAATGGGCAAAACAGCCAGCTAGCATCAAAATGGCAGTATCAAATTCACACATAACAATATTAACCCTGAATGTAAATGGGCTAAATGCACCAATCAAAAGACACAGACTGGCAAATTGGATAAAAAACCAAAACCCATCGGTGTGCTGTATCCAGAAACCCACCTCACATGCAAAAGATACACAAAGGCTCAAAATAAAGGATGGAGGAAGATTTACCAAGCAAATGGAGAGCAAAAAAAAGCAGGAGTTGCAATTCTCATCTCTGATAAAATAGACTTTAAAGCAACAAAGATCAAAAGGGACAAAGAAGGTCATTACATAATGGTAAAAGGATCGATACAACAAGAAGAGCTAACGATTCTAAATATATATGGACCCAATGTAGGAGCACCCAGATATATAAGGCAAGTTCTTAATGACTTACAAAGAGACTTAGACTCCCACACAATAATAGTGGGAGACTTTAACACTCCACTGTCAATAGCAGACAGATCAACCAGACAGAAAATTAACAAGGATATCCAGGACTTGAACTCAGACCTGGAACAAGCAAACCTGATAGACATTTACAGAACTCTCCACCCCAAATCCACAGAATATACATTCTTCTCAGCACCACATCACACCTACTCCAAAATTGACCACATAATTGGAAGTAAAGCACTCCTCAGCAAATGCAAAACAACTGAAATCATAACAAACAGTCTCTCAGACCATAGTGCAATCAAGTTGGAACTCAGAATTCAGAAAATAACTCAGAACCGCACAGCTTCATGGAAACTGAACAACTGGCTCTTGAATGTTGATTGGATAAACAATGAAATGAAGGCAGAAATAAAGAAGTTCTTTGAAACCAACGAGAATGAAGACACAACGTACCAGAATCTCTGGGACACATTTAAAACAGTCTGTAGAGGAAAATATATAGCAATAAGTGCCCACATGAGAAGAGTGGAGAGATCCAAAATTGACACCCTATCATCAAAATTGAAAGAGCTAGAGGAGCAAGATCAAAAAACTCAAAACCTAGCCGAAGACAAGAAATAACTAAGATCAGAGCAGAACTGAAGGAGATAGAGACAGAAAAACCCTTCAAAAATCAATAAATCTAAGAGCTGGTTTTGAAAAGATCAACAAAATAGACAGACCACTAGCCAGACTGATAAAAAGAAGAGAGAACAACCAAATAGATGCAATAAAAAATGATAGAAATCACCACAGATTCCACAGAAATTCAAACCATCATCAGAGAATACTACAAACAACTCTATGCACATAAACTAGTAAATCAGGAAGAAATGGATAAATTCCTGGACACCTGTGTCCTCCCAAGCCTAAACCAGGAGAAGCCGAAACTATGAATAGACCAATAACAAGGTCTGAAGTTGAGGCAGCAATTGACCTACCACACAAAAAAGCCCAGGTCAGATGGGTTCACAGCTGAATTCTACCAGACACACAAGAGGATCTGGTACCATTCCTTCTGAAACTATTCCAAATAATCCAAGAGAACCCTTCCCAAATCATTTTATGAGACCAACATCATCCTGATACCAAAACCTGGCAGAGACTCAACAAGAAAAAGAAAACTTCAGGCCAATATCCATGATGAACATAGATGCAAAAATCTTCAATAAAATACTGGCAAACCGATTGCAACAGCACATTAAAAACTTATCCATCATGATCAAGTAGGATTCATCCGGGGATGCAAGGCTGGTTCAACATCGCAAGTCTATAAATGTAATTCACCACATAAACAGAAGCAAAACAAAAAACATGATTATCTCAATTGGCGCAGAAGGCATTTGACAAAATTCAACAGCCCTTTATGCTAAAAACCCTCAATAAACTTGGTATTGATGGAACATATCTCAAAGTAATAAAAAGCTATTTACGACAAACCAACAGCCAATATCATACTTAATGGGCAAAAACTGGAAGCATTCCCTTTGAAATCCGGCACTAGAACAAGGATGCCCTCTCTCACCACTTCTATTCAACATAGTACTGGAAGTTCTAGCCAGAGCAATCAGGCAAGAAAAGAAATAAAGGGTATTCAAATAGGAAGGTGGAAGCCAAATTGTCTCTATTTGCAGACGACATGATAGTATACCTAGAAGACCCCATCACCTCAGCCCAAAAGCTCCTGCAACTGATAAGCAACTTCAGCAAAGTCTCAGGATATAAAATCAATGTTCAAAATCACAAGCATTCCTATACACCAATAACAGACTTAAAGAGAACCAAATCAGAACGAACTGCCATTCACAATTGCTACAAAGAAAATAAAATACCTAGGAATACAACTCACTAGGAATGTAAGGGACCTCTTTAAGGAAAACTACAAACCACTGCTCAACGAAATAAGAGGACACAAACAGATGGAGAAACATTCCATGTTCGTGGTTAGGAAGAATCAATATCGTGAAAATGGCTATACTGCCCAAAGTAATTTACACAATCAATGCTATCCCCATCAAACTACCATTGAATTTCTTCACAGAACTGGAAAAAACCACCATGAATTTCATATGGAACCAAAAAGAGCCGCATAGCCAAGTCAATTCTAAGCAAAAGAACACAGCGGAGGCATCACACTACCAGACTTCAAACTATACTACAAGGCTACAGTAATCAAAACAGCATGGTACTGGTACCAAAACAGAGATATAGACCAATGGAACAGAACAGAAGCATCGGAGGCAACACAACATATCTACAACCATATTATCTTTGATAAACCAGACAAAAACAGGCAATGGGGAAAAGATTCCCTATTTAATAAATGGTGTTGGGAAAACTGGCTAGCCATGTGCAGAAAGCAGAAACTGGACCCCTTCCTGACACCTTACACTAAAATTAACTCAGATGGATTAAAGACTTAAACATAAGACCTGACACCATAAAAACCCTAGAAGAAAATCTAGGCAAAACCATTCAGGACATAGGGTAGGCAAGGACTTCATGAACAAAACACCAAAAGCATTGGCAACAAAAGCCAAAATAGACAAATGGGACCTAATCAAACTCCACAGCTTCTGCACGGCAAAAGAAACAGTCACTAGAGTGAATCGGCAACCATCAGAATGGGAAAAATCTTTGCAGTTTACACATCTGACAAAGGGCTGATATCCAGAATTTACAAAGAACTCAAACAGATTTACAGGAAAAAAAAACAACAAGCCCATTCAAAATGGGCAAGGATATGAACAGAAACTTTACAAAAAAGACATACATGAGGCCAACAAACATATGAAAAAGTGCTCATCATCATTGGTCATTAGAGATGCAAATCAAAACCACATTGAGATACCATCTCACCAGTTAGAATGGCGATCATTAAAAATCTGGAGACAGCAGATGCTGGAAGGATGTGGAGAAATAGGAACACTCTTACACTGTTGGTGGGGTGTAAATTAGTTCAACCATTGTGGAAGACAGTGTGGCGATTCCTCAGGGACCTAGAAATAGAAATTCCATTTGACCCAGCAATCCCATTACTGGGTATATCCAAGGACTATAAATCGTTCTACTATAAGGACACATGCACGAATGTTCATTGCAGCACTGTTTACAATAGCAAAGACCTGGAACCAACCCAAAACTTAAATGCCCATGATAGACTGGACTGGGAAAATGTGGCACATATACACCATGGAATATTATGCAGCAATCAAAAATGATGAGTTTGTGTCCTTTGTAGGGACATGGATGAATCTGGAGAACATCATTCTCAACAAACTGACACAAGAACAGAAAAGAAATACGCATATACTCACTCATGGTGTGGGTGAAAAAAGACACATGGACACAGAGCGTCTACTATACTGGGGACTGTTGGGGAATGGAGGGAGGGACAGGGGGGGGGGGATAGCCTGGGGATGAATACCAAGTGTGGGTGAAGGAGGAAGGCAGCAAACACACTGCCATGTGTGTGCAACTATCACTCTGCATGTCTACCCCCAAACCTATAATGCAATAAAAATTAAAAAAATATAATAATAAATAGATACATATAATCATAAACAAACAGTGTCTAAATAAGCTAATCAGAGGGATATCTCATTTGTCATATTCAGATGTCTCCAGTATATACACTTCAGATGCACACTGGTATTTCCTTTATTTATATAAAAAGCAATATAAATGTCTTCACAATGCCAGTATCCAGTTCTTTAGAAAGAGATCAGATCAGGTGCTAGATCATTTGCAATGAAATGTAATTAGCTCTTCACCTCAAAACTAAAGGTATTTGTCCTGCATCTTCTTTTAAAAGGTTGTGGTCAATGTCTAAAAACTCACCTTTGATACCAATCAGACCTGAAAAAATAAGCAAATTTTGAACAGTTTAAAGAATGGCAGTGTCTATTAAAACTTGTAAGTCAGCAATATCAAATATGAATTTTTGGAACAATTAAACAAAATGCTATCAGATCTCAAAAAGATGTGAAATTGCATAAGAAAAATATTTTGACTGCTAAAACATATGTCATTCTTCACTTTCAATGTAAGATTTGAAAAATCAAAGGTATTCTTTAATAGAGCAATATTTTACCACAATGAAAAACTTTATATATATCATGGTTTATAAATTCATCTGTTGATACTGAGGAATTGTTTCAATATCAAATATGAGGAACATGAATACTATTATTTCCTTTGAATATACACATGGAATCTGAGACTGATGGTGATTGTAGTTGTAAAACTTTTGCAGAAACACATGTTTTATAAGGACAATCTGTACATTCCTGCTGCAAAAACAGTGACAAATATACTCCAAAAAAGTCACAAACTTTTGTCTATGACACTTTGGTGGGAAAAACTATTTGAGATCAAAGAAACAGTCCACTGTTAGGCTGGATACAGTGGCTCTTGGCTCATTTGAGGTTCATTAGGTTCAAACATTCTGCCTCAGCCAGCAAGTAGCAGGCATACAGGCACCCTTCTTAAGTTAATTTTGTATTCTTAGTAGAAGCAGGTTTAACATCTTGACCAGGAAAGATATTTGTACTCCTGCTCAGGTGATCCACCCTCAGCCTAAATTGCTGGGATTACAGGCATGACCACTGATCTATTTTATGTATTCTAACAAGTTTGAATTCTAAAACTCATTGTTGTTTTGATTTTCATTTCTGATGCAAATAAGACCATCTTTCTATATTCTGCACCTTATGTCCTTGAGGAATAATCCTTGAAACCCATTAGATTCAGTATGGCTCTGACACACCTTTTTCAGCTGGATGAGATCCATGAGACAGATGATTTTCTTTATATCAGAATATTGATCAGGTTCTTGAATACACTGGATTACAAATAGTTTCTTATTCCAAATTGTGCTGCCTGTATTACAGGAAGAAAACTTTTATTTTGTGAAAATTTATAATAATCAGTGTATTTCAATACATATGTGTGGCCTGAGCTTTTGCTCAAATTCAGAGGCTCACAAAAATCTGAGATAGTTTTCTCCTGTTTTTTCTTTTAAGACACAAGAGATTTTAATTGTTATCTTTAAGCAACTCTGTTAATTAAACTGTATTTTGTGTCTTCCAATTTCTTTCATGACATATTACAGCAGTGAATAAAAATCACCTTCTCCATTCAATTTATTCCCTAATTAGACTTTTAATGTATAGGTGAAATCAATTACCTTACATATAGAATAATATTCTTTTACTCGTTCATTAATAGTCTGATAGTTATTGCAATGGTGAATACTGAACCCTAATGCATGGGATTGATAGGTTTTGCTCTTATTAAATTATGGCTTAAAAAGTACCTGAGGAATGTCTTGCTGTTTAAATTCAGCTTTTAAATCTTCTAAATAATGTACTGGTTTTCTTTCAAGACAGGATTTTGCCTTTACAGGCTGGAGTGCAATCCGATAAAATTACTGCAACCTCTGCCTTCTGGGTATAATGGCAATTCCTGATCCTCACTTTGGATTGCTGAATTAGGCAGCTGCGTACTGCCCAGCTAATTTTTGTATTTTTAAGCAGGGTTCCACCATGTGAAGGATAGTCTCGATCTCTTGACTCATGGATCCATTTCATGGCCTCAAATGCTGGGTTTTCATTAGATCAGCCTACTTTTGTGGCACTTTCTATGAGCCAATTTCACTCAAAAAATATCAATTACTGTAGTCAAAATGCTTTTATTTATATGAAATTTTCAGTCAAAATATCTAATAATATGTAAGTATTTTAAGTTGACATCACTCTGTGATGCATGTGGTTAATAAATAAATTTATTACCAAGGAAAGAGCACACTAACAGTGGATCAGTTTTATCACTGTCATTTCCACCTCACAATGTTTTTCTGGGTGTATTCAGTCTGTGTTATGAGATGGATCTTGCTCTGTACCCAGCTGGAGTGATGATCTGTGATTTTGGCTTACTCATCTCCATCCTGGGTTCATATTCTCTGACCAGCTTCACAGAAATAGCTATACAGGCATCAGACCTGTATAATTTATTTAATAGAGTCAATTTTACCAACTGTTGGAAATAATATCTGAAAAATCTGACCTGTTATACACATCAGCCTATTCAAGTGCTGAATTCAGGTGTGAGCTACCTGTTCATGACTCTCCACTCTTTGTATTATTGCCATATGTACAGCATATAAAACTATGAGAATGAATTCTATTCCTGATTTTCCATTTCAAACAAGCTGTAACAAGCCCTGATTTTTGTGCTTTGAAATCATAATTAGGCTGAATATTATGTAAGACAGTATATTTCCATGGGTTGTATCAAAACACACATGCACCTGGATTAATGACTGTGTCTTTGCATTGTTCATATGCTGTGATAAAATATACTTCATCTGTCTTTTTGCAGAATTTATTTTCAAGACTTGTTGACTCAAAAGAATTACTGGGTCTAAATTAGTTCAACTCTCAGTTCTTTAAAGATCACACCTACTTTCCACTTCTGAACAATAATTCCAAAATAGAGGGTTTCCAGATTTTCTGTTTTTGATCACCAGTGAAACAATTTTTCCACTTTTCAACAAAAGCCATTCTGACCTGTTGTGAAAATAGATTTCAAATATTTGAAGGAATGATTCTCTAGAATAACCACATGGGGTAATCTTTTATGTATCTTTTAGTGCTCAGTAATCCATGTCTTCTTTGAGTAGCACTGGCCTGAAATCTTAATAAACATTTCTGTTGTAAAGGAGTCTTTCTTTAGTTCTTTATAGAATCTGAATAAAGATGTCAATCCTGGAAATATTTTCTCTTATTCTGTTTATCTCTTTATTCATAGTTTTTTACCTGTCAGTCTTTTAATTTTAATTAAATCCAGTTCAAATCTTGCGTCTGGGTGCCCTGTTAAACCCGGCAATCTGAGATTTGGAAGGGCAGATTGGCATGTCCATCTGATTGAGCGGGACTTGGACAATGAGCCAGACCAGGAGTTTCCTGGGAAGCGTGATCTGAGCCGGGGTAGTGGGCAGCGGCACGGGAGATCACGGATCCCAGTGCCCTATCGGCAGGCTCCTGGGGCGCCAGTGAGAGAGTCGACCTTTCAGCTTGGGAGAGGAAGAGAGAGAGAGACGGACTCTGAGGCAGGGAGCTGGGTGATCGGGCTCGGCGGGTCCCAGCTCACGGGACAAGCAGAGGCGGCGACTGGGCGCTTGGGGCTGAGAGTTTTGTTGCCGGCATCTAGGATGGTGCAGCCCGGTCAGGGAGGGGACGTCCACCATTGATGACGAAGTGCACCCCCACTTAAGTACCGCCCAGGACTGCCTGCCGTTGCCGAGGCAACCTGCCATAACAGAGAGACTCCGTGCTCCACAGCAGAAGGGAGCCCAGCAGCAGAAGTGAATAGACTGCCATCTAGTGGGGCAGGACAGTGCAACAGATACTCATAAAGAAAGCCCCAACTCCCTGAGACAGAGCATCTAAGGGTGAAAAAAAAAGAGTGGTGTTTTATGAGTTCTATTGCAGCAGACATAAACAACCTCCCAACAACCCTGAATGAACAACGGAGCTCACAGCTCAGCACTGGAGCTCCTATAAAGCACAGACTGTCTCCTCAAGCAGCTCCCTGACCCTGTATATCAAGGTCACCCCAGAAAAGGACTAATCAGACTGACATTTGGCTGGCATCATTCTGGAACAAGGGCAGCAGAAGAAGAAACTGGTATCATCCCTCATTGTTCTGCAGCTGCTGCAGGTATACCCCAGACAAGCAGGGCCTGGGTGGACCTCAGCACTCATACAGCAGAGGATAGATCATTAGAGGAAAACTAAGTAACAGAAATACTTCATCATCAACAATCTCAGTGTCCACAGAGACCCAATTGAAAAATCAGCCAATACTAAGGCGACAGGCGGATAAATCCATAAAGATGGGAAGAAACCAGCGCAAAAGGAGGAAAACACCGAAACCAAAACACCTCACCTCCAAAAAGGACCAAAACTCCTCACCAGCAAGGGAACAAAGCTGGACGGAGAATGAATGTGACAAAATAGCGGAATCAGACTTCAGAAAGTGGATAATGAGAAACTTCAGTGAGCTAAAGAACATGTTCTAAACCAGTGCAAAGAAACTAAGAACCTAGAAAAAGATTTGAAAAAGATTCGAGGAATTGATAACGAGAATGGACAACAGAGAGGAATATGAATGAATTGAAGGAGCTGAAAAACACAACACGAGAACTTGAAGCATGCACAAGTTTCAACAGCCGAATTGACCAAGCAGAAGAAAGAATATCAAGTTGAAGATCAACTCAATGAAATAAAACGAGAAACCAAGATTAAAGAAAAAGTGCAAAAGGAATGAACAAAATCTCCAAGAAATGTGGGACTATGTGAAGAGACCCAACCTACGTTTGATAGGTGTACCAGAATGTGATGAAGAGAATGAATCAAGCTGGAAAACACTCTTCAGGATATTATCCAGGAAAATTTCCCCAACCTAGCAAGACAGGTCAATACTCAACTCCAGGAAATACAGAGAACACCACAAAGATACTCTGCAAGAAGAGCAACCCCAAGGCACATAATCGTCAGATTCACTAGGGTTGAAATGAAGGAGAAAATACTAAGGGCAGCCAGAGAGAAAGGTCAGGTCACCCACAAAGGGAAGCCCATCAGACTCACAGCAGATCTCTCGGCAGAGACTCTACAAGCCAGAAGAGAGTGGGGCCAATATTCAACATCCTTAAAGAAAGACTTTCAACCCAGAATTTCATATCCAGCCAAACTGAGCTTCATAAGTGAAGGAAAAATAAAATCCTTCACGAACAAGCAAGTACTCAGAGATTTTGTCACCACTAGGCCTGCTTTACAAGAGCTCCTGAAAGAGGCACTACACATAGAAAGAAACAACCAGTTCCAGCCATCCTAAAAGCATACCAAATGCTAAAGACCATCAACAAAATGAAGAATGTACATGAACCAACAGGGAAAACAGCCAGCTAGCATCAAAATGGCAGTATCAAATTCACACATAACAATATTAACCCTGAATGTAAATGGGCTAAATGCACCAATCAAAAGACACAGACTGGCAAATTGGATAAAAACCAAAACCCATCGGTGTGCTGTATCCAGAAACCCACCTCACATGCAAAGATACACAAAGGCTCAAAATAAAAGGATGGAGGAAGATTTACCAAGCAAATGGAGAGCAAAAAAAGCAGGAGTTGCAATTCTCATCTCTGATAAAATAGACTTTAAAGTAACAAAGATCAAAAGGGACAAAGAAGGTCATTACATAATGGTAAAAGGATCGATACAACAAGAAGAGATAACGATTCTAAATATATATGGACCCAATGTAGGAGCACCCAGATATATAAGGCAAGTTCTTAATGACTTACAAAGGACTTAGACTCCCACACAATAATAGTGGGAGACTTTAACACTCCACTGTCAATAGCAGACAGATCAACCAGACAGAAAATTAACAAGGATATCCAGGACTTGAACTCAGACCTGGAACAAGCAAACCTGATAGACATTTACAGAACTCTCCACCCCAAATCCACAGAATATACATTCTTCTCAGCACCACATCACACCTACTCCAAAATTGACCACATAATTGGAAGTAAAGCACTCCTCAGCAAATGCAAAACAACTGAAATCATAACAAACAGTCTCTCAGACCATAGTGCAATCAAGTTGGAACTCAGAATTCAGAAAATAACTCAGAACCGCACAGCTTCATGGAAACTGAACAACTGGCTCTTGAATGTTGATTGGATAAACAATGAAATGAAGGCAGAAATAAAGAAGTTCTTTGAAACCAACGAGAATGAAGACACAACGTACCAGAATCTCTGGGACACATTTAAAACAGTCTGTAGAGGAAAATATATAGCAATAAGTGCCCACATGAGAAGAGTGGAGAGATCCAAAATTGACACCCTATCGTCAAAATTGAAAGAGCTAGAGGAGCAAGATCAAAAAGCTCAAAACCTAGCCGAAGACAAGAAATAACTAAGATCAGAGCAGAACTGAAGGAGATAGAGACAAGAAAAACCCTTCAAAAATCAATAAATCTAAGAGCTGGTTTTTGAAAAGATCAACAAAATAGACAGACCACTAGCCAGACTGATAAAAAGAAGAGAACAACCAAATAGATGCAATAAAAAACGATAAAGGAAATCACCACAGATTCCACAGAAATTCAAACCATCATCAGAGAATACTACAAACAACTCTATGCACATAAACTAGTAAATCAGGAAGAAATGGATAAATTCCTGGACGCCTGTGTCCTCCCAAGCCTAAACCAGGAGGAAGCCGAAACTATGAATAGACCAATAACAAGGTCTGAAGTTGAGGCAGCAATTAGAAACCTACCACACAAAAAGCCCAGGTCCAGATGGGTTCACAGCTGAATTCTACCAGACACACAAAGAGGATCTGGTACCATTCCTTCTGAAACTATTCCAAATAATCCAAAAGAGGAACCCTTCCCAAATCATTTTATGAGACCAACATCATCCTGATACCAAAACCTGGCAGAGACTCAACAAGAAAAGAAAACTTCAGGCCAATATCCATGATGAACATAGATGCAAAAATCTTCAATAAAATACTGGCAAACCGATTGCAACAGCACATTAAAAACTTATCCATCATGATCAAGTAGGATTCATCCGGGGATGCAAGGCTGGTTCAACATACGCAAGTCTATAAATGTAATTCACCACATAAACAGAAGCAAAAACAAAAATCACATGATTATCTCAATTGATGCAGAGAAGGCATTTGACAAAATTCAACAGCCCTTTATGCTAAAACCCTCAATAAACTTGGTATTGATGGAACATATCTCAAAGTAATAAAAGCTATTTATGACAAACCAACAGCCAATATCATACTTAATGGGCAAAAACTGGAAGCATTCCTTTGAAATCCGGCACTGAACAAGGATGCCCTCTCTCACCACTTCTATTCAACATAGTACTGGAAGTTCTAGCCAGAGCAATCAGGCAAGAAAAAGAAATAAAGGGTATTCAAATAGGAAAGGTGGAAGCCAAATTGTCTCTATTTGCAGACGACATGATAGTATACCTAGAAGACCCCATCACCTCAGCCCAAAAGCTCCTGCAACTGATAAGCAACTTCAGCAAAGTCTCAGGATATAAAATCAATGTTCAAAAATCACAAGCATTCCTATACACCAATAACAGACTTAAAGAGAACCAAATCAAGAACGAACTGCCATTCACAATTGCTACAAAGAAAATAAAATACCTAGGAATACAACTCACTAGGAATGTAAGGGACCTCTTTAAGGAAAACTACAAACAACTGCTCAACGAAATAAGAGAGGACACAAACAGATGGAGAAACATTCCATGTTCGTGGTTAGGAAGAATCAATATCGTGAAAATGGCTATACTGCCCAAAGTAATTTACACAATCAATGCTATCCCCATCAAACTACCATTGAATTTCTTCACAGAACTGGAAAAAACCACCATGAATTTCATATGGAACCAAAAAAGAGCCCGCATAGCCAAGTCAATTCTAAGCAAAAAGAACACAGCGGGAGGCATCACGCTACCAGACTTCAAACTATACTACAAGGCTACAGTAATCAAAACAGCATGGTACTGGTACCAAAACAGAGATATAGACCAATGGAACAGAACAGAGGCATCGGAGGCAACACAACATCTACAACCATATTATCTTTGATAAACCAGACAAAAACAGGCAATGGGAAAGGATTCCCTATTTAATAAATGGTGTTGGGAAAACTGGCTAGCCATGTGCAGAAAGCAGAAACTGGACCCCTTCCTGACACCTTACACTAAAATTAACTCCAGGTGGATTAAAGACTTAAACGTAAGACCTGACACCATAAAAACCCTAGAAGAAAATCTAGGCAAAACCATTCAGGACATAGGAGTAGGCAAGGACTTCATGAACAAAACACCAAAAGCATTGGCAACAAAAGCCAAAATAGACAAATGGGACCTAATCAAACTCCACAGCTTCTGCACGGCAAAAGAAACAGTCACTAGAGTGAATCGGCAACCATCAGAATGGGAAAAAATCTTTGCAGTTTACACATCTGACAAAGGCTGATATCCAGAATTTACAAAGAACTCAAACAGATTTACAGGAAAAAACAAACAAGCCCATTCAAAAATGGGCAAAGGATATGAACAGAAACTTTACAAAGAAGACATACATGAGGCCAACAAACATATGAAAAAGTGCTCATCGTCATTGGTCATTAGAGATGCAAATCAAAACCACATTGAGATACCATCTCACGCCAGTTAGAATGGCGATCATTAAAAATCTGGAGACAGCAGATGCTGAGAGGATGTGGAGAAATAGGAACACTCTTACACTGTTGGTGGGAGTGTAAATTAGTTCAACCATTGTGGAAGACAGTGTGGCGATTCCTCAGGGACCTAGAAATAGAAATTCCATTTGACCCAGCAATCCCATTACTGGGTATCTATCAAGGACTATAAATCGTTCTACTATAAGGACACATGCACACGAATGTTCATTGCAGCACTGTTTACAATAGCAAAGACCTGGAACCAACCCAAATGCCCAACGATGATAGACTGGACTGGGAAAATGTGGCACATATACACCATGGAATATTATGCAGCAATCAAAAATGATGAGTTTGTGTCCTTTGTAGGGACATGGATGAATCTGGAGAACATCATTCTCAACAAACTGACACAAGAACAGAAAAAGAAATACATATACTCACTCATAGGTGGGTAAGAAAAATAAGAACACATGGACACAGAGGTGGTCTACTATACACTGGGGACTGTTGGGGGAAAGGGGAGGGACAGCGTGGGGGCTGGGATAGCCTGGGGATGAATGCCAAGTGTGGGTGAGGGGAGGAGGCAGCAAAGCACACTGCCATGTGTGCCTATGCAACTATCTTTTCGTTCTGCACATGTACTAAACCTATAATGCAATAAAAATTAAAAAAAAAGATAAATACACACACACACAAAAAGAAAGTGTTAAGAAGAGATAGTCTGAGAACCAAGGAGAGCTAGATAAGTGAGAAAAAGGAGGAAGGAGCCAAGGAATCAACTAGGAATAATAAAGTTGAGGACTGCCTGCAGTACACTCTATATAGGCTTTAATATCAAATAGACTTGGGTTAGAGTCCTGGTCCTCCCACATTATCTGTCTGACCCTGAGAAAGTTACCTAACTTCTCTGGGTCTCTGTATTCTCATCTGTGGTGGTAGAAACAGAAAACACATAAAATTATGCAAATTTTTGCTTCAAAACCTTTAATTTTTTGTTTTCATTTTAATTCTGGCAAAATACACACAACAAAATTTACCATCTTAACTTTTAAAGTGTACAGTTCAGTACTGTTACATACATTCACATTGTTGTGTGACCAATTTCCAAAACTCTTTTCTCCTGCATAACAAACCCATTAAACCTATGCTCATTAAAAACAACTTCCCATTGCTTCCTCCTCCCAGGCTCTGACAGCCACCACTCTACCTTCTGTCCTATGAATTTGTAAAAATTATAAAATTTTACTATAACACTGTTTTATTCTACTTGGGATGCTGTAACAAAATACCATAAACTGGATGGTTTATAAACAACAGAAATGTATTCTTACAGTTCTAGATGCTGGAAAGTTGAAGATCAAGGTGTTGGCAGATTTGGTGTTTGATGAGGGCTCACTGCCTCATCCACAGATGACGCTGTACTGTGTCCTGACATAATAGAAGGGAAAATGTACTCTCAGTCTTACTTTATGAAGGCACACCTTTTGGGGAGGTGGTTAGGTCACAAGGGCAAAGCTCTCATGCATGAGATTTCAAAATCTAATCAGCTCACAAAGTCCCCATCTGCTAATGCTATCACCTTGGGGATTAGGATTTCAGCATATAAATATGGAGAGAGACAGAAAAGTTCAGACCATAGCACTTATACCCAATCTGAGCCTTACTTTTTAAAGGTTATCATATAATTTTGATTTTGTTGTAATTATAATTATTTTTTATTTTTGAGACAGAACTCACTCTGACACCAAGCTGGAGTGCAGTGGGGCAGTCTCAGCTCACTGCAACCTCCACCTCCTGGTTCAAGTGTTTCTTCTGCCTCAGCCTCCCAAGTAGCTAGGACTACAAGGCTACAGTAATCAAAACAGCATGGTACTGGTACCAAAACAGAGATATAGACCAATGGAACAGAACAGAGGCATCGGAGGCAACACAACACATCTACAACCATATTATCTTTGATAAACCAGACAAAACAGGCAATGGGGAAAGGATTCTATTTAATAAATGGTGTTGGGAAAACTGGCTAGCCATGTGCAGAAAGCAGAAACTGGACCCCTTCCTGACACCTTACACTAAAATTAACTCCAGATGGATTAAAGACTTAAACGTAAGACCTGACACCATAAAAACCCTAGAAGAAAATCTAGGCAAAACCATTCAGGACATAGGAGTAGGCAAGGACTTCATGAACAAAACACCAAAAGCATTGGCAACAAAAGCCAAAATAGACAAATGGGACCTAATCAAACTCCACAGCTTCTGCACGGCAAAAGAAACAGTCACTAGAGTGAATCGGCAACCATCAGAATGGGAAAAATCTTTGCAGTTTACACATCTGACAAAGGGTTGATATCCAGAATTTACAAAGAACTCAAACAGATTTACAGGAAAAATAAACAAGCCCATTCAAAATGGGCAAAGGATATGAACAGAAACTTTACAAAAGAAGACATACATGAGGCCAACAAACATATGAAAAAGTGCTCATCGTCATTGGTCATTAGAGAGATGCAAATCAAAACCACATTGAGATACCATCTCACGCCAGTTAGAATGGCGATCATTAAAAATCTGGAGACAGCAGATGCTGGAGAGGATGTGGAGAAATAGGAACACTCTTACACTGTTGGTGGGAGTGTAAATTAGTTCAACCATTGTGGAAGACAGTGTGGCGATTCCTCAGGGACCTAGAAATAGAAATTCCATTTGACCCAGCAATCCCATTACTGGGTATCTATCCAAAGGACTATAAATCGTTCTACTATAAGGACACATGCACACGAATGTTCATTGCAGCACTGTTTACAATAGCAAAGAACTGGAACCAACCCAAATGCCCAACGATGACAGACTGGACTGGGAAAATGTGGCACATATACACCATGGAATATTATGCAGCAATCAAAATGATGAGTTTGTGTCCTTTGTAGGACATGGATGAATCTGAGAACATCATTCTCAGCAAACTGACACAAGAACAGAAAAGAAATACCGCATATACTCACTCATAGGTGGGTAAGAAAAATAAGAACACATGGACACAGAGAGGTGGTCTACTATACACTGGGGACTGTTGGGGGAAAGGGGAGGGACAGCGTGGGGGCTGGGGATAGCCTGGGGATGAATGCCAAGTGTGGGTGAGGGGAGGAAGGCAGCAAAGCACACTGCCATGTGTGTGTGCCTGTGCAACTATCTTGCTCGTTCTGCACATGTACCCCCAAACCTATAATGCAATAAAAATTAAAAAAAAAAAAAGATAAATACACACACACACAAAAAAAAGAAAGTGTTAAGAAGAGATAGTCTGAGAACCAAGGAGAGCTAGATAAGTGAGAAAAAGGAGGAAGGAGCCAAGGGAATCAACTAGGAATAATAAAGTTGAGGACTGCCTGCAGTACACTCTATATAGGCTTTAATATCAAATAGACTTGGGTTAGAGTCCTGGTCCTCCCACATTATCTGTCTGACCCTGAGAAAGTTACCTAACTTCTCTGGGTCTCTGTATTCTCATCTGTGGTGGTAGAAACAGAAAACACATAAAATTATGCAAATTTTTGCTTCAAAACCTTTAATTTTTTTGTTTTCATTTTTAATTCTGGCAAAATACACACAACAAAATTTACCATCTTAACCGTTTTAAAGTGTACAGTTCAGTACTGTTACATACATTCACATTGTTGTGTGACCAATTTCCAAAACTCTTTTTCTCCTGCATAACAAACCCATTAAACCTATGCTCATTAAAAAACAACTTCCCATTGCTTCCTCCTCCCAGGCTCTGACAGCCACCACTCTACCTTCTGTCCTATGAATTTGTAAAAATTATAAAATTTTACTATAACTTACTGTTTTATTCTACTTGGGATGCTGTAACAAAATACCATAAACTGGATGGTTTATAAACAACAGAAATGTATTTCTTACAGTTCTAGATGCTGGAAAGTTGAAGATCAAGGTGTTGGCAGATTTGGTGTTTGATGAGGGCTCACTGCCTCATCCACAGATGACGCTGTACTGTGTCCTGACATAATAGAAGGGAAAATGTACTCCTCAGTCTTACTTTATGAAGGCACACCTTTTTGGGGAGGTGGTTAGGTCACAAGGGCAAAGCTCTCATGCATGAGATTTCAAAATCTAATCAGCTCACAAAAGTCCCCATCTGCTAATGCTATCACCTTGGGGATTAGGATTTCAGCATATAAATATGGAGAGAGACAGAAAAGTTCAGACCATAGCACTTATACCCAATCTGAGCCTTACTTTTTTTAAAGGTTATCATATAATTTTGATTTTGTTGTAATTATAATTATTTTTATTATTTTTGAGACAGAATCTCACTCTGACACCAAGCTGGAGTGCAGTGGGGCAGTCTCAGCTCACTGCAACCTCCACCTCCTGGTTCAAGTGTTTCTTCTGCCTCAGCCTCCCAAGTAGCTAGGACTACAAGTGTGCACCACTACACCCGGCTAATTTTTCGTATTGTTAGTAGAGATGGGGTTTCACCATGTTGGCCAGGATGGTCTTGATCTCTTGACCTCGAGATCCCCCCGCCTTGGTGTCCCAAAGTGCTGGAATTACAGGCTTAAGCCACCGCACCTGGCCTGCTATACTTAATTTTAATTAGATTTTTGTTGTTGTTTCTTTGGGAGTTTGTTGTTTTTATTGTTTCCTTTTACCAAGTGACACTTTTTATTTAAGTAAAGTTATCAAGTCACAGGTAGAATGCAGAGAAAGTAATAACTCTGAAGGTAGTACTTAATGACTGAAGTTGGGAATTAATTAAATGATTAATTCAACATTCAGTGGTATGTAGCAAGATTTGGGTAGTATCCTGAATGATCAGTTTCCAAAGACCAGGTCCTTGTCCTAGAGGGGCTCATAGCTCTGTGGGAGACAGACCCATTCATCTAACCTACAGGAATTTATGACGTGCCAGACAATATTCTGAATATTTAAGATACAGCAGTTCACAAAACAAAGATCCCTGTATTACAAAAGCTTATATTGCCTCAGGAGTGGTAATGGTTGAAATATAATTTATGGTTCACCTGATAAAATCATGTGCCTGGTCTCTGCCAATAGTGTTTGGGAATAAGGATGCCTCTAACTACTTCTCATGTACTATAATTTAATTCTTCACCCTGTGGATGCCAAGCAGAAGCATTAGGATTGAAGAGGCATGATCTGATGTGGTTCTGATGAAGTACCAAGTGGCACCCATAATGTGCCATGGCAACACAGACTTGCAATTATGAGGTAGATCCGTGATGTCAGTAAATACTGGGGATTTATAACTGTGAGAGCCACGTTGACTGTGATCCCTTATCTCTGTCCCAGTCAATCACTAGCCTCACTACAAGCTATCCTGAAAGTCTCTTCATTCATTTAAATTATTTTTCAGAATGGTAAGTAAAGTTTTATCACTTTCTGCTATTACGCACTACAGATTTTACTTTAGAGTTTCTCAGTATTTTGTTCTAAGATATTTTCCCACTGATTTCTCTTGACTTTCTGGACAAATAATAACACTGATACACAAAAATCATGTCTTTTCAAATAGCCAGCACCTCTATTTATTTCACATAGATTTTTAAAGTGAGGTTTATATTGCCAGATATTTTTCTTACTGTTTCCTAGATGTCTCTTGCTCAATATTTGCTTTTATATTTGTTGTATTTTAAGAGAAAAACAATTTTACAAAACATGCTGGGCAAAATTGCATACAAAGTATAATTTTATTTTTTATTTATTTATTTTTTTTTTTTTGAGACAGTCTCGCTCTATCGCCAGGCTGGAGTGCAGTGGCGCGATCCCGGCTCACTGCAACTTCCGTTTTCCGGTTTCAAGCAATTCTCCTGCCTCAGCCTCCCCAGTAGCTGAGACTACAGGCACAGGCCACCACGCCCGGCTAATTTTGTGTACTTTTTAGTAGAGACGGGGTTTCACCATGTTGGCAAGGATGGTCTCCATCTCTTGACCTCGTGATCCACCCGCCTCAGCCTCCTAAAGTGCTGGGATTACAGGCGTGAGCCACCGCGCCCAGCCAATTTTAATGTTTTAAAATATGTATATATATATGTCCATTCCCACACATACAGAAAAATGGCCAGAGATATGCCAAAATATTAATACTGTTTGTCTCTAGGTTATTTCCTTTCATGTGCCTTTGGAATTATATGCTACCCTAAATATTTCACCTTTATAACAAAGTAAAGTCATAAAATGACATTGAAGATTATCCAAGCAAAATTTTATATGATACAATAAATACTATTTGGCAGAAAATTAAATATTTATGTATTATGTCTTAGACTGCATATATCAATAATGTAAAATACATATTTCTATTTATCTTTAAATAAGCCAAAATTAGATCTGGTTCCATTCAGAGAATTTATAATGAAACTCCATGATATACTACTGAGTAAAACTTTGTCATTTTACTTGTGAATTCTTTTGTTTTTCATTTTTTTAAATACTTTAAGTTCTGGGGTACATGTGCAGATTGTGCAGGATAGTTACATAGGTATACACGTGCTATGGTGATTTGCTGCAACCATCCCCCCCGTCACCTACATTAGGTATTTTTCCTAATGTTATCCCTCCCAATCTCCTGCCCCTGCTATCTCTCCCAGTCCCCCACCCCCAACAGACCTCAGTGTGTGATGTGCCCCTCCCTGTGTCCATGTGTTCTCAGTGTTCAACACCCACTTATGAGTGACAGCATACGATGTCTGGTTTTCTGTTTTTATGTGAGTTTGCTGAGAATGATGGTTTCCAGCTTCATCCATGTCCCTGCAAAGGACATGAACTCATCCTTTTTTATGGCTGCCTAGTATTCCACGGTATATATGTGCCACATTTTCTTTATCCACTCTATCATTGATGGGCATTTGGGTTGGTTCCAGGTCTTTGTTATTGTGAACAATGCCTCAGTGAACATACGTGTGCATGTGTCTGTATAATAGAAAGATTTATAATCTTTTGGGTATATACCCAGTAATGGGATTGCTGGGTCAAATGGTATTTCTAATTCTAGATCCTTGAGGAATTGTCACACTGTCTTCCACAATGGTTGAACTAATTTACACTCCCACCAACAGTGTAAAAGCATTCCTGTTTCTCCACATCCTCTCCAGCATCTGTTGTTTCCAGATTTTTTTTTTACTATACTTTAAGTTCTGGGGTACATGTGCAGATTTTGCAGGATTGTTACATAGGTAAACACATGCCATGGTGGTTTGCTGCCTCCATCCCCCAGTCAACTACATTATGTATTTCTCCTAATGTTATCCATCCCAAATCTCCCCACCCCTGCTATCTCTCCCCAGCGCCCCCACCCCCAACAGACCCCAGTGTGTGATGTGCCCCTCCCTGTGTCCATGTGTTCTCGGTGTTCAACACCCACTTATGAGTGAGAACATTCGGTGTTTGGTTTTCTGTGTGAGTTTGTTAAGAATGATGGTTTCCAGCTTCAGGACATGAACTCATTCTGTTTTATGGCTGCATAGTATTCCATGATGTACATGTGCCACATTTTCTTTATCCAGTCTGTCATTGCTACAAAGAGAATAAAATACCTGGGAATACAACTAACAAGGGATGTGAAGGACCGCTTCAAGGAGAACTACAAACCACTACTCAAGGGACCTAATAATTCTATTCAAGTTGCTTGTAAGCAATACATGGTGATTGGAAATAATAATCATTGCCATTACTCTTGATAGTCATTTAATAGAAGGGAATAATCAGATTGCAGTGGAATTGCATTCATATTTAGTGGGGTAATATATCTGTTATCATTAACAGGCAACTGAACATGGGATGACTGGGAATTTGAAGCACTTAAAAAGTAAACTTGAGGCTTGATGAGGTGGCCTGGAGGAAGCTACAAAGGATTCCAGCTGCCACTTCCTCCTGCCTCTTGTCCACGCTGGATGTGGACCATCTGACTAATAAGAGTGGCCCCTGCTCAATCAAGAACGACTACTAGGGTTCTGGTCTAGGCAACTAGGTGGATGGTGGTGACCACATCCAAGCAACTCCTTCCTCAGTGATTGAGCAACTTGCACTGTTCTGTCATTAACTATCTCCTCTCCTCTCCAGCTTCATTCAACTGGGAAATCAGCAATATTAAAGGCCGTAATTCCCTCAGCATTGTATACAGCATTTTATACATCCTTCAGCATGAAGCTAGGCACTTCATTCCTTCCAGATACAAACATTTATTGAGGGCTATCCGTGTGCCAGCCACTGTCCTAGGAGGTGGGGATGCTCCAGTGCACTAAGCATTCTTAAATGCCTGCCTTTTGTCAGTTTCTATTCTTGTGAGGGAGACAGCCAAAAATAATAAATTTAAGTCAACAAATAATGCAGTGAAGTAGTTGGCAATTCATGCTACAGGAAAAGTAGAGCAAGAAAGGGGGATCGGGAGTGCTAATTGTGGGTATGTTGTTTTAAATGGGAGGTTCAAGATCCACCTCATTGAGAAGGTGACATGTGAGCAGATACTTGAAGACTGAGGAATAAGGGAACAGTAGTATCTAGAGGAGCAATGCTGCAGGCACCGAGTACAGCTCATGCACACAATGAGGAGTTTGTGTGCTCTGAGTTCCAAGCACATTGAGCTGGGCACTTGTATCACAATTTTAAAATCACAGTCTAGGGGACAAGGGAAAGATAGTTGTACAAGCAACTACAAAAACTTGTAAGCGCTACCTATGTCAGAATGAAGAGTACTTTGTCAGCATTTGGCTTTGGGAAAGTCAGATGAGCTCCCCTGAGGAAGTGTCATGAATCTCGGAACTGAAGGGATAGGAGGAGTTAGCCAGGATGTGGAGAAAAGTCTAAACAGATGCAAAGGTATGACTAACATTAGGAAGTGCAGCTCAGAATCCTGCTTACAGGGAATGTAATTGTCAGAGTGCACCAGCTGCTACATTCTGAAATGCATCTCCATATTTTTACTAGACCACAAATCTTGCAGGCTGTCCTTTGCCTGTGACTGAGTGTAGCAGATACACTAAGGTAGGACTGTTCTCAAGGGGCAAGGGAGTCTTGTAATGGCTGACTTTGTTGGCTATTCGTTCCATCTGCCCTTTGTTCCCTTTTGCCTTATTCTACCTTTTTGTGTATATTTTTATCGTTTCATTTTATATCCTTTGTAAGCTTATTGGCAATAACTTTTGTTATTTTAGTGTTCACTCTTGGTGTTAAAATATACTTTTAATCTACCATTGTATACATTTAAGTAACATTATATAACTTAATTTATACTATCAGACTATTACAGTATACTCCATTACTTTCCTCCCAATCTTTGTGTTACTTTTTATACATTTTACTTTTACATATGTGAAAACCCCTATACTACATTGTTTTTTCATGAACAAATTTCTTTCAAAGAGTTTAGATAGTAATAAAATCTTATGCCTTGCCCCATACAGTTAATATTTCCAGTGCTCATCATTCCTTTGTAGGGTTCTATATTTTCATCTGGTGTTATTTTCCTCCTGCTTGAAGGACTTCCTTTAATATTTCTTGTAGTGCAGTTCTGTTGGTGATGAATTCTCTAATTTTGTATGTCTGAAGAAAACATAGTGCTCAATCTGGGGCAAAATTACACCACACGACTGAGATAAAATACCCTTGTGAGTAGTCTACCAAATGTCTTACGACTTTTGAGGTTTGCTAGTGTGACTGGTGAGAACAGGCACTATTCCCAGCCCTATACATGTGCTAGCGACTTTTCCCTCTAATCTTATGAGATGGTTCTTTCTCTGCCCTCAGGAAGTTACCTAACATGCAAGTGCGGAACAGTAATGTGTTGAATACCTGAGAGAGACTCTTTTAAGAGCCCTGAGGTTCTCTCCCTTTGCAACTTTTTTTCTCTCTGGATCCTCTCTGAGCTCTAGTTGTCTTGATCTCCTCAGACACTCAGCTCAAGGAGTCCGTTGGGCTCCACCTGGGTTCCCTCTCCATGTGCAGAAGCCTGAAAGTTCTCTCAAGGCAATAAGTTGAGGCAATCGCTGGTCCCACCTTTTTTGTTTCCTTTCTCTCCAGGATCATTGTCTTTTGCTTTCTGATGTACAATGACTTTCCAGTCATGGTTTTATCTATTTTGTCTGTTTTTTTTTGGCGGGGGGGAGGGTATTGTTTCAGGTGGGAGGTTAAATCCAGTTACTGTTACTCCATTTTGTCTAGAAACAAGTTGATGATAAACTTTGGCTCAAGGATTCCCCAACAACCTTGCCAAACTCTATTTAGAACTGCTCTGCAATCTAAAATGCTTTCATCCCACCTGATTCCTTACTTCTCTCTCTTCCTAACTCAGGTCCAGATCTGAGTGACCCAAGTTCAAACCCACCTTCCCCTAGTCTGCCATTCGCTCTCACCCAATAAATGTATTCCTTGTTTCCCCTCATAAACCTTGTGCAGGTTGAATCCAACTTCAGTATCAGCTTCTCGAAGGCTTGGAATAACATAAAAAAGCATGTGTGAGATACTCTGACCCCAAAACAACACATTGGAGTTTTAAGTTCTTTGTGATCTTAACACCTACTCTAACAGAGGCCAAGTTTCATTTACTGGATGTGGCCTGAATATTTTAAGACATATTTAGAATGTAAAATGTATATTACTCCATGCATTGAATTAGCCTAATTATTGCAATTAAACCCTTACAAGTGTATATTTGTTTCCACTTTTCCACCTTTTCAAATATAGGTAAGGTAAACATCATTGTTTAGAAATGTTTGTATATCTGTCCTATTATTTCATGAAATGCATTTTAAGAGTAATATGTCTGGATCCTACAGATTTTGCACTGAAATTGTGATGCAATGCATATTCTTAGCCTGCATTCCAATCTCACCAGAAGTGTATGAAGTTAACTGCTATCCCTTTTCCTCTTCAACATTACTTGCTTGCTTAATTAGTTTTAGTATCTTTTCCAGGGGGTAGGATTAAAAGGGAAATAAGCAACTCTCAACCTTTATATGACAATGTTGCTCTGGATAATAATTTTCTCTTGTTAAATAAAGGAACTATAACTGAAGTTTTCATTCTCTTCAGTCTTTATATCATGATATATCATTAAATCGAACATGCCTTTGTCCTGGTCCTCCAGAACAAGCCAGTAAAATATTCTGATTTTTGCGCCTATTTCCTTAGGAAAGGCCTCATGGCACAGATATGAAGAGTTTTGGCTTTGGGGATAGGAAGATCTGAAATGGAATTTTCAGCTCCATCATTTACTGTTTGACTTTAGGCAAGTTACTATAGCTCTGGGTGCCTCAGTTTTACTGTACATATCTGAGGGTAAGAGGAGTGAGAGGCATAGACAAGTTTTGAGTCCTGCTTAGAGACTTGAACATGGCTCCCTACGATTTCATTCATTCTGTGAAGGTGAAACCACAAGACCCAACTCTACTGCCCCTGCTCTCTTCAGCATGGGAAATGCAAAGATACAGACAGCCTAGTTACAGGCTAGGAGCTGCCATTAACCACAGGCTTGTGTAAGTCACATCAGTGAGGAGATGAAGGGAACCTGGAACATAAAAAGCATGTGTGAGATACTCTGACCCCAAAACAACACATTGGAGTTTTAAGTTCTTTGTGATCTTAACACCTACTCTAACAGAGGCCAAGTTTCATTTACTGGATGTGGCCTGAATATTTTAAGACATATTTAGAATGTAAAATGTATATTACTCCATGCATTGAATTAGCCTAATTATTGCAATTAAACCCTTACAAGTGTATATTTGTTTCCACTTTTCCACCTTTTCAAATATAGGTAAGGTAAACATCATTGTTTAGAAATGTTTGTATATCTGTCCTATTATTTCATGAAATGCATTTTAAGAGTAATATGTCTGGATCCTACAGATTTTGCACTGAAATTGTGATGCAATGCATATTCTTAGCCTGCATTCCAATCTCACCAGAAGTGTATGAAGTTAACTGCTATCCCTTTTCCTCTTCAACATTACTTGCTTGCTTAATTAGTTTTAGTATCTTTTCCAGGGGGTAGGATTAAAAGGGAAATAAGCAACTCTCAACCTTTATATGACAATGTTGCTCTGGATAATAATTTTCTCTTGTTAAATAAAGGAACTATAACTGAAGTTTTCATTCTCTTCAGTCTTTATATCATGATATATCATTAAATCGAACATGCCTTTGTCCTGGTCCTCCAGAACAAGCCAGTAAAATATTCTGATTTTTTGCGCCTATTTCCTTAGGAAAGGCCTCATGGCACAGATATGAAGAGTTTTGGCTTTGGGGATAGGAAGATCTGAAATGGAATTTTCAGCTCCATCATTTACTGTTTGACTTTAGGCAAGTTACTATAGCTCTGGGTGCCTCAGTTTTACTGTACATATCTGAGGGGTAAGAGGAGTGAGAGGCATAGACAAGTTTTGAGTCCTGCTTAGAGACTTGAACATGGCTCCTACGATTTCATTCATTCTGTGAAGGTGAAACCACAAGACCCAACTCTACTGCCCCTGCTCTCTTCAGCATGGGAAATGCAAAGATACAGACAGCCTAGTTACAGGCTAGGAGCTGCCATTAACCACAGGCTTGTGTAAGTCACATCAGTGAGGAGATGAAGGGAACCTGGACCCCTGAAAATCTTGCTTAGTTTAGGAGCGCTCAGTGGTGTTCTGGACCCAGATCATATCAAATCACAAAAGCTGATCTCTAAATAGCTAGGAATTTTCAAACCACTTGCAAAATTGTCAGCAACTTGAAATCTGCAATGATGGAAGTATTTACACCACAGAAATTAGCTAGCAAATGCTACAGATCAGTGTCATCTTCCCAGACCCCTGACAGCCAGTATACCATTACCTCACCAGTACTTTCTTTTTGTTTATACTTTCAATGTACATGCGTCACTTTATCCTTTGGTAAGTTGTACTAAGGAGAGGTAAAATAATACGCTGCAAAGTTATGGAGGTAACCCTCATAGCTTATTTTGTAGCCATCTGTACCAACAGTGGAATCTCAGCCTTTCAATGAACATTGTAGGAACTGGGACAACCCTGAGTGGGTTTAATGAATTAATTGAGGAGCCAAAGGGGATGGTTGATGCTTGTCAAAGTCTCCCAGATGGTCCCCAGGGTCAGCACACAACTGATCTATATTTCCCTGGTGACAAAAAAGGACCAGAAACTAACCCTTTGACAGAGCTGGGGTAACTTAGTTAAGACACATTTTTATACAGCAGAAAAACTGACTAAATAGGTTTAATCTATGATGAAAAATTATCTCATATAACAAAAAGTCCATGAGTATGGTGGTTTAAGGCATGATTAATTTCATAGTTCTATGACAAAGTAAAGTAACAAATTCTGTGTTTTTGGGCTTCTGTCCTTATTGGATAGGCTTCTCCTCAGCCAGGATCTCCTTGTGTTACAAAAATTGTGGCTACAGTTCCAGGCACCATATTCAGACACAATGGCATTCAATGGAAAACAAGGGCCTGACATTTGCTATGTGGATTCTATTATGAGCAAGGAAACCTCCCTGAAATACCAGGAATTAGATTGCACTTCCAGTCAGCTCATTCTGAAACTGAATAAAATATTGACCTATTTGTGGAATTTATAATGAACCCCCATGTTCCACACAGTAGAAAAATATAAAGTTTATTAGCTATGCTACTCCATCCAGATTTAAACTTTGTTGGGTGAGTAGGAATTTGATGTATGGTTGCATACTTGATTTTTACCCCTTACTAATATCTATATTTAACTATCACTCTAGGTATATAAAATTGTATCTTAAATTATGTTAGGTCCTGGTATTCAAGGGAAGAAAAGATGTGTATGACACTTGCCCTCAAGAACTCCTACTCTGTTAGGAAATATTCCATAAAATAAGCACTGACAAGAAACTGTGATAAGTGCTTTGTATTAGGGGAAAGGTAATTGTATGGACTTTGTCTGCACATACAGGAAATAACCTAACTTCAAGAGGACAGACAAAGCCTCCTAGAGAAATATAAGTGTAACCTGCAAGGTGGAGATAAGTAGCAATTAGCCAGATGGAGAGGGAAAGCATTCTACACAGAGGGAACAACATGGGTAAGGGTATGAAAATCAGAAAGAGAATGGAGCATCCGATGAACAGAAAGTTGTTCAGATTAGCTTCAACATAGCATGTAGGATGCTGTTTCATGATACTGCCCGAAATATGGTAGGCCTCACTGAGTATATTTTGGGTTAATTAATCTTTTTTGATGATCCTGATTGGAAAAACATCCCCTCAATTCTTAGATGAGTACTGAAGGGTTATTTGTGTAGGCACCAGTCTGTAACAATTCCTCAGTCTTTCTAGCATGCCACATTATATTTAGATGTCATGTCTCCTTAGTCTTCTATAATCAGCCATTTATCCCAGAAGCCCTGGTTCCTTTTATAAGAGAATGGTATAAAGAAACCAAGACCTGGGTGTCAGGTGTGCTCATTGCAGCTAATGGTATAAGATTTGTAAGATACAGCATAATAATTAGAAAACTAGTAGACCTTTGGCTTCCATGCCTTCAGGCGAGGAGCAAGCCCAAAGGAAGCTACTTTAATATGACTTTCACTGTATGTTAAATCATTAACATGCTTCACTGTTGTTGGTATAATTTCTATTTGGGGTAGAGACGTTTTCCACCATAATAAAATAGAAACTGTTTTTGTGTCTCTCCCTGCTCTTTCTTTTATCTCCACTACTTTTTTTGCAGTTTGACAACTTTTGGCTGCAGTCTTTTCCTCACTAATTTCAAGTAATTTGAGAACATCAAACTTCAATTTCCTGTTCAGCTCTGAAGATCCAAAAAGAGTTTCAAGCTGGGACTATAACTTAATAGATCCACCACAGAGAGTTACTCCAACTTTAAAAGTTCTGATTCCTCTCTGATTCCAACCAAAGAAATGGCCCAGAGAGTTACATCAACCTCCCAAACGTCTTTCCCTGAAATGCAAAACCTGGACCTTATGGAATTCAACCCTTATCCTTGTAGTAGCTACCTCAACTCTCAACCAGAGGGGCTGCTCCAACTGTAATGCAAAGATGAGATGACCCAACAAGAGAGGCAGTGGGAAAGGTCAGTACTCCCTGAAAGGAAAAAGATATTCCTGAAGAACATAAGACAGAACATCCTCAATCCCATGGCACCTAACAGGAATGAAAGGAAAGGAAAAATCTCTTCCTCGTATGATAAAGATCAAAATAAATGTAAATGTCATTACTGCCAGATCCATAGGGAGGAGACTTCTAGGAGCGCTAGTGGGCAGAATCCATCCTCTTGGAAAACGCTAGTGCAGGGCCTTAACCACTTGACTCTCAGCCCTGGTACCATACAGACCTGCCATCTACCAGAAGAGCTGCCTCAAAAGAAGTAAAGAGAGAATAACCAATATGAGAGGCAGAAGAAAGGCAAAAGAGTTCATGGGCTCCTAAAATGACAGGCAAAATAAATCTAAGACTCTCATCCTCATGATGAGATCAGAATTGATTCAGATGTGTGAATATTGATTTTAGTCAGGTGCTTGGTTAGAACTTTTTCAGAACTATGCAATTAAGAATGGTCATTAAAAGCAGCAAGAGCGAGTATTTTGGCAAAAAAAAAAAAAAGTAATAGAATGAGATTTGGTCTAGTTCTAGGAAAGTAACAATCATCCTCCAGGTGATTTTGGGGCCAATCTGGGGCATACTGGCATGATATACTCTGGGGCAAGGAAGATGGGTAAACAATGGTTCTTAACTTCTCATTATTTAGTTTTCATGTTAAAACCTGTCTATCCTGTTTCTACTAAGGTACAAAGGATGTGTGTAGTGTAAATATCTTGCTGGTTTTGAAGTGCTTTTGTTCAATTTCGTGGATTAACCAAAAGGAAAAAAACCACTATGTCTGATGAAATTAATGCGTGTTTTGGAATTCTGAGGTTAATCAAGAAACGAGACCCACTTTTAAAGTTTTGAATCAAATATGTGTGACAAAATGATATGTGAATAACCTTGTGGGCTTCACATTGAATTGTTTGGATAAAATACTTTTCAAGAGGCATGTATAGGATTTTTTTTTTCAGACAGAACTTCACTCTTGTTGCCCAGGCTGGAGTGTAGTAGTGTGATCTCGGCTCACTGCAACCTCTGTGTCCCAGGTTCAAGCGATTCTCCTGACTCAGCCTCCTGAGTAGCTGGGATTACAGGTGCCAGCCACCATGCCTGGCAAACTTTTGCATTTTTAGTTTTACCATTTTGGCCAGGCTGGTCTTGAACTCCTGACCTCAGGTGATCCACCCACCTTGGGATGGATTACATCCCAAAGTGTTGGGATTACAGGCGTGATCCCAACTATGGGATATCCCACTATGCCAGCCAGGAAGATATTTTTATGCTCCTTTATAGTTGTTAAACACCTCCCTAAAGAAATTTTCAATGTGTTGTCTCGATTGTCAGCATCAATATCTGTATATTTTTATTTAATATTACTTAGATGGTAGTTTGTGAAGGGGAACTACTTGCAGATTAGAATAGGGATGTAGGGAAGGGACCTTTGAAAACATTTGCATTACTCTTTATGGTACCATAATTAGGACAGCATGTGAAGTAGCCATTGAATGGTCTAACTCCTCCTTTGTGATAGCAGTGGAAGAAGCATCCTGCCCACAGTGTGAGCATATGCGTGTTGTGCAGCTGCCACTGATTTATGTGTTCCACAATATGTTCTTCCCCTTCAGGTGCCCCAGCACTCTCATGCTTGCTATTGGGGCAAGGGCCCAGAGCATTATTATGTTGTTTTTACTTCTGCCAAATGTGTGATCAATCGTGTGTGTGTGTGTGTGTGTGTGTGTGTGTGTGTTTATGTATATATATATATGCTTTCTCTTTTCAAAATATGATATTGATTGTGCTAATTTCATTCCTGTAGAGCCCTCTGAGAGTTATCCCACCACAGATCATAATGTTTTGCTGATGGGAAAGTAAGTTTGGCTCTGAGGCAATCTGTTTTCTTCTTTTTTTTTTTTCTTTTTTTTTTTTTGAGACGGAGTTTCGCTCTTGTTACCCAGGCTGGAGTGCAATGACGCAATCTCGGCTCACCGCAACCTCCGCCTCCTGTGTTCAGGCAATTCTCCTGCCTCAGCCTCCTGAGTAGCTGGGATTACAGGCACGCGCCACCATGCCCAGCTAATTTTTTGTATCTTTAGTAGAGACGGGGTTTCACCATGTTGACCAGGATGGTCTCGATCTCTTGACCTCGTGATCCACCCGCCTCGGCCTCCCAAAGTGCTGGGATTACAGGCTTGAGCCACCGCGCCCGGCCAAAAGGCAATCTGTTTTCTTGTGCAATCTTTGGTGGTGCAATAGAACAAAACTCTATAATGTTTTCACACATAAAGACTTCAGGAACTACAAGTTAATATGGACTGGATCCTAGGCTTGTGATTTCATCAGAGTATGAGATTTAAAGTAATCCTGTATTATTTATAACACAATTCAAGAAGACAGCATAAAAGATTGCATATTTCATATATTTAAAAGACCATGGCCTATTTTCATTATGCAAACTTGTGGTATGTTTTCAGAGAAATATAATAGTTGCTTCTTATGACTCTGGCAATATTCCAAATACACACATGTGCATGTACATTTACAGATACAACTAATCTGGAACTGATTAAAATCAAGGCAGGTTTTGGGGGGAGTAAACATTGACAAACAATACCACTGTATTCTTCAAAATTGATTTTGCTATTCTAGGTTCTTTGCACTTATTTATAAGTTTTAGAAGAAGTATGGCTGGATGTCTTAAAATATTATAGTCCTCCAGAGAAACAGAACAATTGTGCACATATATATATACACATACACACACACATGCACACACACTATCTATACACACACACACACACACACACACACACACACACACAGACAACAGACAAAGGAAGACATTTGTTTTTAACAAGTTGGCTTACATCATTGTAGAGGCTACCAAGTCCAAAATCTGTGAGGTCTAAAATCTGCGGGATAGGCCAGTAGTTTGGAGACTCAAGGAAGAGTTTATATTGCAGATCAAGCTTAAAGACAATCTGGGGGCAAAATTCCCTCTTCCTCAGGGGACTCCAGCCTATTTACTCCTAAGTACTTCAACTGATTGGATGAGGCCCACATTATGGATAGTAATATGCTGTACTCAAAATCTACTGATTTAAACATTAATCTGATCTAAAAATATAGTATCCTAGCAACACCTAGACTGGGAATTGATCAAATATCTAGATAGCATGGCTTAGCCAACTTGACACATAAAATTAAGCATTAAAAGTCCATCTTTTGTTGACTTGGCAACTAAATACATATCTTTAAACCATTCCTAATCTCCAAGTAAATATAACAGTAAGGTTGTGCTACCACCTAACAAGATACAAGTATCCTATGTAAAACCAAAAATGCAGTAACCCTTTCCCCAGAAAGAATGCACTTGGGTGATGTTGACTTTTCTTCATGATATTATTGACTTAAATACTATGGTGTAAAGTCAGTAAATCATTTTTTTTTTAATTTTTTATTGCATTATAGGTTTCAGGGTACATGTGCAGAACATGCAAGATAGTTGCATAGGTACACATATGGCAGTGTGTTTTACTGCCTTCCTCCCTTCACCCACACTTGGTATTCATCCCCAGGCTATCCCCCCAGCCCCTGCTGTCCCTCCCCATTCCCCCAACAGTCCCCAGTGTATAGTAGACCGCCTCTCTGTGTCCATGTGTTCTCATTTTTCTCACCCACCTATGAGTGAGTATATGTATTTCTTTTCTGTTCTTGTGTCAGTTTGCTTGAGAATGATGTTCTCAGATTCATCCATGTCCCTACAAAGGACACAAACTCATCATTTTTGATTGCTGCATAATATTCCATGGTGTATATGTGCCACATTTTCCCAGTCCAGTCTATCATCGTTGGGCATTTGGGTTGGTTCCAGGTCTTTGCTATTGTAAACAGTGCTGCAATGAACATTCGTGTGCATGTGTCCTTATAGTAGAACGATTTATAGTCCTTGATAGATACCCAGTAATGGGATTGCTGGGTCAAATGGAATTTCTATTTCTAGGTCCCTGAGGAATCGCCACACTGTCTTCCACAATGGTTGAACTAATTTACACTCCCACCAACAGTGTAAGAGTGTTCCTATTTCTCCACATCCTCTCCAGCATCTGCTGTCTCCAGATTTTTAATGATCGCCATTCTAACTGGTGTGAGATGGTATCTCAATGTGGTTTTGATTTGCATCTCTAATGACCAATGATGATGAGCACTTTTTCATATGTTTGTTGGCCTCATGTATGTCTTCTTTTGTAAAGTTTCTGTTCATATCCTTTGCCCATTTTTGAATGGGCTTGTTTGTTTTTTTCCTGTAAATCTGTTTGAGTTCTTTGTAAATTCTGGATATCAGCCCTTTGTCAGATGTGTAAACTGCAAAGATTTTTTCCCATTCTGATGGTTGCCGATTCACTCTAGTGACTGTTTCTTTTGCCGTGCAGAAGCTGTGGAGTTTGATTAGGTCCCATTTGTCTATTTTGGCTTTTGTTGCCAATGCTTTTGGTGTTTTGGTCATGAAGTCCTTGCCTACTCCTATGTCCTGAATGGTTTTGCCTAGATTTTCTTCTAGGGTTTTTATGGTGTCAGGTCTTACGTTTAAGTCTTTAATCCATCTGGAGTTAATTTTAGTGTAAGGTGTCAGGAAGGGGTCCAGTTTCTGCTTTCTGCACATGGCTAGCCAGTTTTCCCAACACCATTTATTAAATAGGGAATCCTTTCCCATTGCCTGTTTTTGTCTGGTTTATCAAAGATAATATGGTTGTAGATATGTTGTGTTGCCTCCGATGCTTCTGTTCTGTTCCATTGGTCTATATCTCTGTTTTGGTACCAGTACCATGCTGTTTTGATTACTGTAGCCTTGTAGTATAGTTTGAAGTCTGGTAGCGTGATGCCTCCCGCTGTGTTCTTTTTGCTTAGAATTGACTTGGCTATGCGGGCTCTTTTTGGTTCCATATGAAATTCATGGTGGTTTTTTCCAGTTCTGTGAAGAAATTCAATGGTAGTTTGATGGGGATAGCATTGATTGTGTAAATTACTTTGGGCAGTATAGCCATTTTCACGATATTGATTCTTCCTAACCACGAACATGGAATGTTTCTCCATCTGTTTGTGTCCTCTTATTTCGTTGAGCAGTTGTTTGTAGTTTTCCTTAAAGAGGTCCCTTACATTCCTAGTGAGTTGTATTCCTAGGTATTTTATTTTCTTTGTAGCAATTATGAATGGCAGTTCGTTCTTGATTTGGTTCTCTTTAAGTCTGTTATTGGTGTATAGGAATGCTTGTGATTTTTGAACATTGATTTTATATCCTGAGACTTTGCTGAAGTTGCTTATCAGTTTCAGGAGCTTTTGGGCTGAGGTGATGGGGTCTTCTAGGTATACTATCATGTCGTCTGCAAATAGAGACAATTTGGCTTCCACCTTTCCTATTTGAATACCCTTTATTTCTTTTTCTTGCCTGATTGCTCTGGCTAGAACTTCCAGTACTATGTTGAATAGAAGTGGTGAGAGGGCATCCTTGTCTAGTGCAGTTCAAAGGGAATGCTTCCAGTTTTGCCCATTCAGTATGATATTGGCTGTTGGTTTGTCATAAATAGCTTTTATTACTTTGAGATATGTTCCATCAATACCAAGTTTATTGAGGGTTTTAGCATAAAGGGCTGTTGAATTTTGTCAAATGCCTTCTCTGCGTCAATTGAGATAATCATGTGGTTTTGTTTTGCTTCTGTTTATGTGGTGAATTACATTTATAGACTTGCGTATGTTGAACCAGCCTTGCATCCCAGGATGAATCCTACTTGATCATGATGGATAAGTTTTTAATGTGCTGTTGCAATCGGTTTGCCAGTATTTTATTGAAGATTTTGCATCTATGTTCATCATGGATATTGGCCTGAAGTTTTCTTTTCTTGTTGAGTCTCTGCCAGGTTTTGGTATCAGGATGATGTTGGTCTCATAAAATGATTTGGGAAGGGTTCCCTCTTTTGGATTATTTGGAATAGTTTCAGAAGGAATGGTACCAGATCCTCTTTGTGTGTCTGGTAGAATTCAGCTGTGAACCCATCTGGACCTGGGCTTTTTTTGTGGTAGGCTCTTAATTGCTGCCTCAACTTCAGACCTTGTTATTGGTCTATTCATAGTTTCACTTCCTCCTGGTTTAGGCTTGGGAGGACACAGGCGTCAGGAATTTATCCATTTCTTCCTGATTTACTAGTTTATGTGCATAGAGTTGTTTGTAGTTTTCCTTAAAGGGTCCCTTACATTCCTAGTGAGTTGTATTCCTAGGTATTTTATTTTCTTTGTAGCAATTGTGAATGGCAGTTCGTTCTTGATTTGGTTCTCTTTAAGTCTGTTATTGGTGTATAGGAATGCTTGTGATTTTTGAACATTGATTTTATATCCTGAGACTTTGCTGAAGTTGCTTATCAGTTGCAGGAGCTTTTGGGCTGAGGTGATGGGGTCTTCTAGGTATACTATCATGTCGTCTGCAAATAGAGACAATTTGGCTTCCACCTTTCCTATTTGAATACCCTTTATTTCTTTTTCTTGCCTGATTGCTCTGGCTAGAACTTCCAGTACTATGTTGAATAGAAGTGGTGAGAGGGCATCCTTGTCTAGTGCCGGTTCAAAGGGAATGCTTCAGTTTTGCCCATTAAGTATGATATTGGCTGTTGGTTTGTCATAAATAGCTTTTATTACTTTGAGATATGTTCCATCAATACCAAGTTTATTGAGGGTTTTAGCATAAAGGGCTGTTGAATTTTGTCAAATGCCTTCTCTGCATCAATTGAGATAATCATGTGGTTTTGTTTTGCTTCTGTTTATGTGGTGAATTACATTTATAGACTTGTATGTTGAACCAGCCTTGCATCCCGGGATGAATCCTACTTGATCATGATGGATAAGTTTTTAATGTGCTGTTGCAATCGGTTTGCCAGTATTTTATTGAAGATTTTGCATCTATGTTCATCATGGATATTGGCCTGAAGTTTTCTTTTCTTGTTGAGTCTCTGCCAGGTTTTGGTATCAGGATGATGTTGGTCTCATAAAATGATTTGGGAAGGGTTCCCTCTTTTGGATTATTTGGAATAGTTTCAGAAGGAATGGTACCAGATCCTCTTTGTGTGTCTGGTAGAATTCAGCTGTGAACCCATCTGGACCTGGGCTTTTTGTGTGGTAGGCTCTTAATTGCTGCCTCAACTTCAGACCTTGTTATTGGTCTATTCATAGTTTCGGCTTCCTCCTGGTTTAGGCTTGGGAGGACACAGGCGTCAGGAATTTATCCATTTCTTCCTGATTTACTAGTTTATGTGCATAGAGTTGTTTGTAGTATTCTCTGATGATGGTTTGAATTTCTGTGGAATCTGTGGTGATTTCCCTTTATCGTTTTTATTGCATCTATTTGGTTGTTCTCTCTCTTCTTTTTATCAGTCTGGCTAGTGGTCTGTCTATTTTGTTGATCTTTTGAAAAACCAGCTCTTAGATTTATTGATTTTTGAAGGGTTTTCTTGTCTCTATCTCCTTCAGTTCTGCTCTGATCTTAGTTATTTCTTGTCTTGACTAGGTTTTGAGCTTTTTGATCTTGCTCCTCTAGCTCTTTCAATTTTGATGATAGGGTGTCAATTTTGGATCTCTCCACTCTTCTCATGTGGGCACTTATTGCTATATATTTTCCTCTACAGACTGCTTTAAATGTGTCCCAGAGATTCTGGTACGTTGTGTCTTCATTCTCGTTGGTTTCAAAGAACTTCTTTATTTCTGCCTTCATTTCATTGTTTATCCAATCAACATTCAAGAGCCAGTTGTTCAGTTTCCATGAAGCTGTGCGGTTCTGAGTTATTTTCTGAATTCTGAGTTCCAACTTGATTGCACTATGGTCTGAGAGACTGTTTGTTATGATTTCCGTTGTTTTGCATTTGCTGAGGTGCTTTACTTCCAATTATGTGGTCAATTTTGGAGTAGGTGTGATGTGGTGCTGAGAAGAATGTATATTCTGTGGATTTGGGGTGGAGAGTTCTGTAAATGTCTATCAGGTTTGCTTGTTCCAGGTCTGAGTTCAAGTCCTGGATATCCTTGTTAATTTTCTGTCTGGTTGATCTGTCTGCTATTGACAGTGGAGTGTTAAAGTCTCCACTATTATTGTGTGGGAGTCTAAGTCTCTTTGTAAGTCATTAAGAACTTGCCTTATATATCTGGGTGCTCCTACATTGGGTCCATATATATTTAGAATCGTTATCTCTTCTTGTTGTATGATCCTTTTACCATTATGTAATGACCTTCTTTGTCCCTTTTGATCTTTGTTGCTTTAAAGTCTATTTTATCAGAGATGAGTGCAACTCCTGCTTTTTGCTCTCCATTTGCTTGGTAAATCTTCCTCCATCCTTTTATTTTGAGCCTTTGTGTATCTTTGCATGTGAGGTGGGTTTCCTGGATACAACACACCGATGGGTTTTGGTTTTTATCCAATTTGCCAGTCTGTGTCTTTTGATTGGTGCATTTAGCCCATTTACATTCAGGGTTAATATTGTTATGTGTGAATTTGATACTGCCATTTTGATGCTAGCTGGCTGTTTTGCCCATTGGTTCATGTACATTCTTCATTTTGTTGATGGTCTTTAGCATTTGGTATGCTTTTAGGATGGCTGGAACTGGTTGTTTCTTTCTATGTGTAGTGCCTCTTTCAGGAGCTCTTGTAAAGCAGGCCTAGTGGTGACAAAATCTCTGAGTACTTGCTTGTTCGTGAAGGATTTTATTTTTCCTTCACTTATGAAGCTCAGTTTGGCTGGATATGAAATTCTGGGTTGAAAGTTCTTTTCTTTAAGGATGTTGAATATTGGCCCCACTCTCTTCTGGCTTGTAGAGTCTCTGCCGAGAGATCTGCTGTGAGTCTGATGGGCTTCCCTTTGTGGGTGACCGACCTTTCTCTCTGGCTGCCCTTAGTATTTTCTCCTTCGTTTCAACCCTGGTGAATCTGACGATTATGTGCCTTGGGGTTGCTCTTCTTGCAGAGTATCTTTGTGGTGTTCTCTGTATTTCCTGGAGTTGAGTATTGACCTGTCTTGCTAGGTTGGAAATTTTCCTGGATAATATCCTGAAGAGTGTTTTCAGCTTGGATTCATTCTCTTCACATTCTGGTACACCTATCAAACGTAGGTTGGGTCTCTTCACATAGTCCCACATTTCTTGGAGATTTTGTTCATTCCTTTTTGTGCTTTTTCTTTAATCTTGGTTTCTCGTTTTATTTCATTGAGTTGATCTTCAACTTCTGATATTCTTTCTTCTGCTTGGTCAATTCGGCTGTTGAAACTTGTGCATGCTTGAGTTCTCGTGTTGTGTTTTCAGCTCCTTCAATTCATTCATATTCCTCTCTAAGTTGTCCATTCTTGTTATCAATTCCTCGAATCTTTTTCAAATCTTTTTCAAGGTTCTTAGTTTCTTTGCACTGGTTTAGAACATGTTCCTTTAGCTCACTGAAGTTTCTCATTATCCACTTTCTGAAGTCTGATTCCGTCATTTCGTCACATTCATTCTCCGTCCAGCTTTGTTCCCTTGCTGGTGAGGAGTTTTGGTCCTTTTTTGGAGGTGAGGTGTTTTGGTTTCGGGTGTTTTCCTCCTCTTTGCGCTGGTTTCTTCCCATCTTTATGGATTTATCCGCCTCTCGTCTTAGTAGTTGCTGATTTTTCAATTGGGTCTCTGTGTGGACACTGAGATTGTTGATGATGAAGTATTTCTGTTACTTAGTTTTCCCTCTAATGGTCTATCCTCTCTGCTGTATGAGTGCTGAGGTCCACTCCAGGCCCTGCTTGTCTGGGGTATACCTGCAGCAGCTGCGGAACAGTGAGGGATGATACCAGTTTCTTCTTCTGCTGCCCTTGTTCCAGAATGATGCCAGCCAAATGTCAGTCTGATTAGTCCTTTTCTGGGGTGACTCCTTGGATATACACGGTTCAGGGGCTGCTTGAGAGACAGTCTGTGCTTTATAGGAGCTCAGTGCTGAGCTGTGAGCTCTGTTGTTCATTCAGTGTTGTTGGGAGGTTGTTTATGTCTGCTGCAATAGAACTCATAAAACACCACCCTTATTTTTTTCACCCTTAGATGCTCTGTCTCAGGAGTTGGGGCTTTCTTTATGAGTATCTGTTGCACTGTCCTACTCCACTAGGCGGCAGTCTATTCACTGTTGCCTGCTGGGGCTCCTGACCTGCCAGCGGGTCCGCCCTGTTGCTGTCTGGGGAGTCTCTCTGTTATGGCAGGTTGCCTCGGCAGCGGCAGGCTGCGTCAGACCTGGGCGGTACTTCAGTGGGGTGCACTGCGTCAGAGATGGTGGACGCCCCTCCCTCACTGGGCTGCACCGTCCTAGATGCCGGCAGCAAAACTCTCAGCCCCAAGCGCCTCCAGTCGCCGCCCTGCTTGTCGCAGCGTGGGACCCGCGAGCCCTATCACCCAGCTCCCTGCCTCAGAGTCGCTCTCTCTCTCTCTTCCTCTCCCCAAGCTGAAAGGTCGACTCTCTCACTGGCGCCCCAAGAGCCTGCCGATAGGGCACTGGGATCCGTGCGATCTCCCGTGCGCTGCCCACTACCGGCTCAGATCATGCTTCCCAGGAAACTCCTGGTCTGGCTCATTGTCCAAGTCCCGTTCAATCAGATGGACATGCCAATCTGCCCTTCAAATCTCAGATTGCCGGTTTAACAGGGCACCCGACCAGTGTGTTCCGCGCCGGGTCCGCTGCGGCGCCGGCCGAAGAGGTGGTGGGAGCCGGCTGTGTTAGCGGCTGCACTAGGGTCCAGTGGCTCTCCACACCTGGAACATTCAACACTCTGTGGGATACAAGGTCCATCTGAGAATGCGGCTAGGACTCACCCTCTGCGCCTTCACTGAGAGCTGCAATCTTGCTAGGTTGGGGAAATTTTCCTGGATAATATCCTGAAGAGTGTTTTCCAGCTTGGATTCATTCTCTTCGTCACATTCTGGTACACCCTATCAAACGTAGGTTGGGTCTCTTCACATAGTCCCACATTTCTTGGAGATTTTGTTCATTCCTTTTTGCTTTTTCTTTAATCTTGGTTTCTCGTTTTATTTCATTGAGTTGATCTTCAACTTCTGATATTCTTTCTTCAGCTTGGTCAATTCGGCTGTTGAAACTTGTGCATGCTTCAGGAGTTCTTGTGTTGTGTTTTTCAGCTCCTTCAATTCATTCATATTCCTCTCTAAGTTGTCCATTCTTGTTATCAATTCCTCAGAATCTTTTTCAAATCTTTTTCAAGGTTCTTATTTCTTTGCACTGGTTTAGAACATGTTCCTTTAGCTCACTGAAGTTTCTCATTATCCACTTTCTGAAGTCTGATTCCGTCATTTCGTCACATTCATTCTCGTCCAGCTTTGTTCCCTTGCTGGTGAGGAGTTTTGGTCCTTTTTGGAGGTGAGGTGCTTTGGTTTGGGTGTATTCCTCCTTTTGCGCTGGTTTCTTCCCATCTTTATGGATTTATCCGCCTGTCGTCTTAGTAGTTGCTGACTTTTCAATTGGGTCTCTGTGTGGACACTGAGATTGTTGATGATGAAGTATTTCTGTTAATTAGTTTTCCTCTAATGGTCTATCCCTCTGCTGTATGAGTGCTGAGGTCCACTCCAGGCCCTGTTTGTCTGGGGTATACCTGCAGCAGCTGCGGAACAGTGAGGATGATACCAGTTTCTTCTTCTGCTGCCCTTGTTCCAGAATGATGCCAGCCAAATGTCAGTCTTGATTAGTCCTTTTCTGGGGTGACTCCTTGGATATACAGGGGTTCAGGGAGCTGCTTGAGGAGACAGTCTGTGCTTTATAGGAGCTCAGTGCTGAGCTGTGAGCTCCTGTTGTTCATTCAGGGTTGTTGGGAGGTTGTTTATGTCTGCTGCAATAGAACTCATAAAACACCACCCTTTTTTTCACCCTTAGATGCTCTGTCTCAGGAGTTGGGGCTTTCTTTATGAGTATCTGTTGCACTGTCCTACTCCACTGGGCGGCAGTCTATTCACTATTTGCCTGCTGGGGCTCTGACCTGCTAGCACGGGTCCGCTGCCTCTGTTGCTGTCTGGGGAGTCTCTGTTATGGCAGGTTGCCTCGGCAACGGCAGGCTGCGTCAGACCTGGGCGGTACTTCAGTGGGGGTGCACTGCGTCAGAGATGGTGGACGCCCTCCCTCACTGGGCTGCACCGTCTAGATGCCGGCAGCAAAACTCTCAGCCCCAAGCGCCTCCAGTCGCCGCCCTGCTTGTCCCGTGAGCGTGGGACCCACGAGCCCTATCACCCAGCTCCCTGCCTCAGAGTCCGTCTCTCTCTCTCTTCCTCTCCCCAAGCTGAAAGGTCGACTCTCTCACTGGCGCCCCAGAGCCTGCCGATAGGGCACTGGGATCCGTGCGATCTCCCGTGCGCTGCCCACTACCCGGCTCAGATCATGCTTCCCAGGAAACTCCTGGTCTGGCTCATTGTCCAAGTCCCGTTCAATCAGATGGACATGCCAATCTGCCCTTCAAATCTCAGATTGCCGGTTTAACAGGGCACCCAGACCAGTGAGTTCCGCGCCGGGTCCTGCTGCGGCGCCGGCCGAAGAAGGCGGTGGGGCGGCTGTGTTAGCCGGCTGCACTAGGGTCCAGTGGTCTCTCCACACCTGGACATTCAACACTCTGTGGGGATACAAGGTCCATCTGAGAATGCGGCTAGGACTCACCCTCTGCGCCTTCACTGAGAGCTGCAATCCTGAGTCGCCTCTCTGACGCCATCTTGCCTCCTCCCTGTACTGTCTAAATCTTTGATAAGGGAATAAGAGATGGAAGAAAAGGCCATTTGTTAACATATGTATATATGCACAACCTCCATCCCTGTGTACACACATACATTTCATAACAAAACAAGGAAGAAATACTAGACAATTATAGTTCTTGTTGTTATAACTGGTGACATGATCATACTTGGTATTTAAAACTACCTTCTTCCACTATCTATCCCATAGTCCTTTTGCCTTCAGTACACTTCATCTAATTGTATTTCTTACCTGGTGGGGTGACCAAATCTTCATTCCTAAATGATCCAGGCCATTAGTAGTCTTGCCTGCATTGGGTTGTTGTACACCACTGATCTTAATCACAAGGCATGGTAATACTAAAACACCCTAAAAGAATCCTATTTTCCAGACATATTATTCCACTTCCATTGTGGAGGAACAGTCCACTCCAGGCCCTGTTTGTCTGGGGTATACCTGCAGCAGCTGCGAACAGTGAGGATGATACCAGTTTCTTCTGCTGCCCTTGTTCCAGAATGATGCCAGCCAAATGTCAGTCTGATTAGTCCTTTTCTGGGGTGACTCCTTGGATATACAGGGGTCAGGAGCTGCTTGAGGAGACAGTCTGTGCTTTATAGGAGCTCAGTGCTGAGCTGTGAGCTCCTGTTGTTCATTCAGTGTTGTTGGGAGGTTGTTTATGTCTGCTGCAATAGAACTCATAAACACCACCTTATTTTTCACCTTAGATGCTCTGTCTCAGGAGTTGGGGCTTTCTTTATGAGTATCTGTTGCACTGTCCTGCCCCACTAGGCGGCAGTCTATTCACTATTTGCCTGCTGGGGCTCTGACCTGCTGGCTGCCCTCCGTTCTGTTGCTGTCTGGGGAGTCTCTCTGTTATGGCAGGTTGCCTCGGCAAGCGGCAGGCTGCGTCAGACCTGGGCAGTACTTCAGTGGGGTGCACTGCGTCAGAGATGGTGGACGCCCTCCCTCACTGGGCTGCACCGTCCTAGATGCGGCAGCAAAACTCTCAGCCCCAAGCGCCTCCAGTCGCCGCCCTGCTTGTCCCGTGAGGTGGGACCCGCCGAGCCCTATCACCCAGCTCCCTGCCTCAGAGTCCGTCCTCTCTCTCTCTCTCTCTCTCCCAAGCTGAAAGGTCGACTCTCTCACTGGCGCCCCAGAGCCTGCCGATAGGGCACTGGGATCCGTCGATCTCCCGTGCGCTGCCCACTGCACCGGCTCAGATCATGCTTCCCAGGAAACTCTGGTCTGGCTCGTCCAAGTCCCGTTCAATCAGATGGACATGCCAATCTGCCCTTCCAAATCTCAGATTGCCGGTTTAACAGGGCACCCGACCAGTGAGTTCCGCGCCCGGCTCGCTTGCGCGCCGAAGAGCGTGGGAGCCGGCTGTTAGCGGCTGCACTAGGGTCAGTGTCTCTCCACACCTGGGACATTCAACACTCTGTGGGCATAAAAGGTCCATCCGAGAATGCGGCTAGGACTCACCCTCTGCGCCTTCACTGAGAGCTGCAATCCTGAGTCGCCTCTGACGCCATCTTGCCTCCTCCCTGTACTGTCAGTAAATCTTATGATAAGGAATAAGAGATGGAAGAAAAGGCCATTTGGTTAACATATGTATATATGCACAACCTCCATCCCTGTGCATATACACACATACATTTCATAACAAAACAAGGAAGAAATACTCAGACAATTATAGTTCTTGTTGTTATAACTGGTGACATGATCATACTTGGTATTTAAAACTACCTTCTTCCACTATCTATCCCATAGTCCTTTTGCCTTCAGTAAGCACTTCATCTAATTGTATTTCTTACCTGGTTCAAATCTTCATTCCTAAATGATCCAGGCCATTAGTAGTCTTGCCTGCATTGGGTTGTTGTAACTTACCACTGATCTTAATCACAAGGCATGGTAATACTAAGAAACACCCTAAAAGATCTCCTATTTTCCAGACATATTATTCCTTACCTCCATTGTGGAGGAACAGTCCAGTTCCCCACTTGGTAGTCGGGATCAATCACCTCAGCCAGCACAGAAACTCCCTTATTTGCCTGTTGATTCAGAGACATGAGGAAACCAAAATGGCTGACTGGCAGTTTTAACTTCTGGTTCAATGGAATCACTGTGGTGTCTCCTGGTGGAAATATTCCTCCCTTTGGAACTAAAACCTCTAGGCCAGCATAGCATAAAGTCATAGAAACAAGAAACAAAAGTTTGCTAGTGGATCACTAGGAGTAGTAGTGAGTAATGTCACTCCCATTTCCATCCCTTGATTCCTGGACCTGTGAATCCTGGGTATGGGAGAAACACCACCATATGGTGGACACTGATTCAGAGCATATATAGCCTTGTGGAGAACTTTGCTCCAGCCTTGCAAGTATTGTTACCTAGACAGCACTGTAACTGACTCTTTAAAAGGACATTCCACAGTCTTATCAAGCCAGCTGCTTCAGGATGATCAGGAACATGGTAAGACCAATGAATTTTAAGAGCACAGGCCCTTTACCACTGCTGTAAAGTAGTTCCTTGATCAGAAGCAATGCCGTGTGGAATAGCATGATGATGGATAAGGCACTCTGTAAATCCATAGATGGTAGTTTTCACAGAGTATTACATACAGGGAAGGTAAATCCTTGTTCAGAGTGTCCAGTTCAATAAGAACAAGACACTACCCCTTCCATGATGCAAGCAGTCCAATGTAATTAACTTGCTACCAGGTAGCTGGATGATCACCCTAGAGAATGGTGCCATATCTTGGACTGAATGTTGATCTCTGCTGCTGGTAGATTGGGCACTTAACAGTGGCCATAGCCAAGTCAGCCTTGGTGAGTGGAAGTCCATGTTGCTGAGTCCATGCATAACCTGCAAACCTGCATCCCTGCAACCATGAGCACTTTGTTTATGGGCCTATTGAACAATGACGGGGTGGCTGGGGAAAGAGGTTGAGTGGTGTCCATAGAACAAATAATCTTATCCACTTGATTATTAAAATCTTCCTCTGCTGAGGTCACCCTTTGGTGAGCATTCACATGAGATGTAAATATCTTCACATTTTTCCCCTATTCAGAGACGTCTGTCCACATACCTGTTCCCCAGACTTCCTTGTCACCAATTTTCCAATCATGTTCTTTCCAAGTGCCTGACCACCCAGGTAAACCACTGTCCATGGCCCATCAATTAGGTACATAGTTACATCTCCAGCCATTTCTCTTTCCAAGCAAAATAAGCAATCAGGTGCACTGCTTGAAGTTCTGGCCATTGGAAAGATTTCCCTTCACCACTGTCCTTCAGAGATGTCTCAGAAAGGAACAATAGTTCTGTAGCTCTCCACTTTCAGGTGGTTCCTGCATGTCATACAGAACCATCTGTAAAGCAGGGCCAATTTTTCTCTTCCTCTGTCAACTGCCTGTGCCACTGCTGCTGCACAGATCCATGAAGAGACTTGTTCCCAGCTCAAAGCTGAAAGAGAAAAGAATAAAAAAATACCTTGTAATTCAACCTGCACCAGTCACTTCTCCATGAGTTTACTCTCTGGTATAAGGCATCTGCTTCTTACTTTTCAGATTTCTCAGGTAGGTGATTTTTTTCCCATTTGGTCTAGAATCTTTAGTTATAGTCAGTGGGAAAGATAAGCAGTAGTATACCAACTCCATGGTGGCCAGAAGTGGAACTCCTGATTGGTTGCTTTTACAGACTCTAGTTTTCACAGCAGTTTTAGGTCCACAGTAAGATTGAACAGAAGACACGGAGATTTTCCATATGCCCTCTGCTCCTGCCCACACATAGACTTCCCAATTATCAATATCCTCCACCAGAATAGTACATTTGTTACAATCGATGAACCTACATTGATACATCATTATCATCCGAAGTCCATAGTGTGCATTATGGTTCACTCTTGGTGTCATATATTATATGGGTTTGGACAAATGAATAGTTCCATGTTTCTACGATTATAGTATCAGACACGGTAGGTCCGCTGCCCTAAAAAATTCCTCTCTGCTTTATGTAGTTATTCCTGCCTCCCTCCAATCCCTATCAACCACTAATCCTTTTACTATCTTTATAGTTTTGCCTTTTCTAGAATGTCACATACTTGGAATCATACAGTATGTGCCCTTTTCAGATTGGCTTTTTTTCACTTAGCAATATGCATTTAAGTTTCCTCAGTGTCTTTTCATGTCTTGATAGCTTGTTTCTTTTTGGTTCTGAATAATATACCATTGTCTGGATGTACTACAGTGTATCCATGCACCCACAGAAAGACATATCGATTGCTTCCATGCTTTGGCAATTATTAATAAAGCTGCTTTAAACATCCATGTGCAGGTTTTTGTGTGGACATAAGTTTTTAACTCATTCAGGTAAATATCAAGGAGTGTGATTGCTGGATCATATGGTCAGAGTATGTTTACATGTCCACATCTTCCTCAGTATTTAATGCTGTACGTGTTTTGGATTTTGGCCATTTTATTAGTAGTATCTTATTGTTGTTTTAATTTACCACTTCCTAGTGATGTTAAGTATCTTTTCATATACTTATTTGCTATTTGTATTACTTTTTTGTGAGGCATGTCTTCAGGTGTTTTGCCTGTTTATTATTGGGTTGTTCATTTTCATATTGTTGAATTTTAAGAGTTCTTTGTGGGTGTGTGTATATATATATAATGTATATTTCTTTGTGTATATATATAAAGTTCTTTGTGTGTATATATATATGTATATATATATATACACACACACACACACAAAGAACTTTTGAACTTTTATAGACAGTACATATATACATATATATACAAAGAACTTTATGTATATATATACACAAAGAAATATAGATATGTGTATGTGTATATATATCTATCTAAATATATATACATATTTTGAGATGGAGTCTCGCTCTTCTTGCCCAGGCTGGAGTGCAATGGCACAATCTCAGTTCACTGCAACCTCCATCTCCGGGATTCAAATGATTCTCCTGCCTCAGCCTCCCAAGTAGCTGAGATTACAGGTGCCTGCCACCACACCCGGCTAATTTTTGTATTTTTAGTAGAGACAGTGTTTCACCATGTTGTCCAGGCTGGTCTCGAACTCCTGACCTCAGGTGATCCACCTGCCTTGGCCTCCCAAAGTGCCGGGATTACAGGCATGAGTTACTGTGCCTGGCCATTTGTATATTTTGGATAACAATTCTTTATCAGATATATCTTTTGCAAAAACTTTCTCCCAGTCTCTGGCTTGTTTTCTCATTCTTCTGACAGTGTCTTTTGCAGAGCAAAGGATTTTAATTTCAATTAAGTCCAGCTGATCAATTCTTTCATAGATCATTCCTTTTGTTTCATATCTAAAAAGTCATCACCATACTCAATGTCATATAGATTTTCTCCTGTGTTTTCTTCAGTAAATTTTATAGTTTTTCATTTTACATTTATGTCTATGATCTATTTTGAATTAATTTTTGTTTCTGGTTTCACTTTTTTTCATATGTCAGTGTACACTGTTCCACCACCATTTGTCGAGACGACTATTTTTTCTCCACTGTATTGCCTTTGTTCCTTTGTCAAAGATCAGTTGACTATATTTATATAAGTCTATTCCTGGGCTCTACATTCTGTTCCATTGCTCTACTTACCGATTCTTTTGCCAATATCACACCATACTGATTACTGTAAATTTACAGTAAGTCTTTAAGTAGAGTAGTGTCAGTCCTCCAATTTTGTTCTTCTCCTTCAATATTGATTTGGATATTCAGGGTGTTTTGTTTCTACATATAAAACTTTAAAATCAGTTTTTTGATATCGACAAAATAACCTGCTGGGATTTTCATTAGGATTTTGTTGAATCTATACATTAAATTGGGAAGAACTAACATCTTGACAATATTGACTGTTCCTATCCATAAACATAAAGTACTTATTTCTTCTGTGATTTATTTTATCAGATATTTTAATGCTTTCCCATTTAGACCTTGTACATATTTTGTTAGATTCATACCACTTCATTTTGGGAGTGCTAATGTAAATGCTATTTTATTTTTAGTCTCAAAATCCACCTATTTACTGCTGGTATATAGGACAGTGATTGAATTTTGTATAGCAACCTTGTATTCTGCAACCTTGCTACAATTACTTACTAAAAACCTATAATGCAATAAAAATTTTTTTTTAAATCTTCAAAAAAAAAGAAGTAGGTTGATTGATTCCATTTAACCAGTGAGCAATCTGTCCTACCTGTGCCTCATTTCCTCTACCTGAGCAGATTCAAAGATGAATAATGCCTATTCCATCCTTGAAGAATATATAGTCTAAAACAGTGATACTCAAAGTGTGGGCCATGGACCCATGCTGGTCTACAAACTGTTTCTTACCCAGTTCATATGAAATAAGCATGTTAATTGAGAGTAAAATTTTAAGAACTATTGCAGCAATTTAACAAAGTAATTTTAAGTGTGTTCATTTTGTTCTGTTAGTAATTTATTCTTACTGTTTTTTTAAAGTAGTGCTTCAAGACTGAGAGGAAATTGAAAAAAACATTTAGTTTTACATCACTGACAGTTTGATAGCACTGGTTACAAGCATGAGTCAAGTGTGTTCACAGATAAGTACAGGTGGTTTGATCTTCTGTAAATAGTTTGATCTTTCTGTTTCATCATTTTTGAATTGAGATATATTTCCTATGCCATAAAACCTGTCCCTTTAAATAAAATGTACAATTCAGTAATAATAATAATAATAATTCCAGGATGGTTTTTTGTCGATTTATTTCAAATTTTCTATATAGACAGTCATGAAATCTGCAAATATAGAGAGTTTTATTTCTTCCTCCCCACTCTATATACCTTTTATTTCATTTTTCTGTCTTATTGCGTTACCTAGGACTTCCAATATGATGTTAAAAATGAGTGGTGAGAGGGGACATGCTTGTTTTTTTCCAGATGTTAGCAAGAAGGCTTCTAGTGTCTCACCATTAACAGTAATGTAAGTTGTAGGGTGATTTTGCCAAACACTTTTTCTGCATCTATTGATATGATCTTGTGAGTTTTCTTTAGCCTGTTTCCTACTGGATTTTATGGAGGATACAATTGAATTGGAAGTTATAACAAGTTGGTGGTCTGAGTGCAATAGATTCTGCTTGAGTTGTAAGTTACTCAAATGATTATTTTCTTATTTAAAATTGATGTGTTATTACAAAGTGGCAGTGGAGGGCTCCACTGAAGACCAGAAATTATGAGCAACTATTGAAACTTGGGTAAAAGGATATAATCTGAATGATATTTAAACCAAACCTAAAACCAAGCACAGAGAAGAAGTGCTGTCAAAGCCAGGCAGGTGGTACACTCTCCCTGTTGTGAGAATCAGAGGTTCCTCTCCACAATTGAACTAACACACGTTTACGCCAGTACTTACTTGAAATACTTCAGATGTCAGTCCTCATGCATGGGTACCCCCTTGTGGCATGATATGAATACTGTCACACCTGTTTGATGGAAACTAGAGTATCAAGCTATGCGCAGATTATGTTAGGATTTAGATATGTACCTTTACTTTTCATGATGCGTAATAGACTATAATAACTAACTCTTTCTCTGTAAGAGTTTTCTGGCAAGCACCCAACCCAGAACATAATGTTCTGAAGGAATAATTGATTCTGTGCAGAATAGATATTCTTTCCTTCTGATACAGTTTCCAGAAATGTGTTCTAATAAATAACATTGATTGCTACGTGTACCCTAAAAATAACTATAAAATGTGTAAGTTAATGAGGACTTGAATTCGCCTTCATGATCTTGCTGGCTAAACTAGGAGTTAAGTTGTCCTTCTCAGATTTGATCCCTCGACATCAAGAAGAAAGGAGCAAAAAATGGATTTTCTTACTTGATAGTCCATTTTCTCTCCTATAACAGTGGGATTTCATTCAAAATGCAATGGTTAAGATCTAACATTCTCTCTCTTAGATAATATGCTAAACATGAGTCTAAAATGATGACATCACAGCTATAATTAGTCATATTCAATGAAAATCTGTAATATGTGTAATTTACATTTTCTATCTCCATTAACATTGACAAAAATGTTAGACAAAAAATAGTTTACCCTGTTTTACAAAAAAATAAACCTTACTATAAAAAAGTAGTCCTAAGGAGGTCACACAGAAAGTGATATGGAGGAGCTAAAATCCAGGACCTTGTGTGTGTTTCCCGTACAATCTGCTGCTCACTAGGTAGCTCCATGATGGAACGGCAATCACTCTAAGACCAGTCCAATCACTGGCTGATCATTCTACCAGTCTCAAAGTTCTTAGTCCTTTTCCTTGCCACCTCCCACTCTGTGCTTTGTTGGCTATTGTGGTGGACTGTGAGGAGGAATCCTAAGATTCCTGTCCTTGGAAAATGAACATGCAGTCAAGGGAGGAATCTGTTACTCATGGATGTTTTAGAAGGCACTTAAGGTTGCCAAGAGCTCAGAGTGAGAATGATCAGGCTTGGATGAAGTGAACATCAAGGGCTTGCAGAGGAAGGTGCAGTCAACCGCAGTCTCCAGGAGGGCTCATGGACAAGTGGGTGAATGTAACATTCACCAGGTGTAACTGAGGGGATCACTCTTCCCACCCCTACCCCACCCCCGCCCCCATTCCTCCACCTCTTTGTTAACATACTTGTGTGTTTTCCTGAGAGACGTTTGCCAGGAGACAGACAGCTCCATTTCCTGGTTGCTTGGTCAAATCATGCATCACATTCAACAACGCAGAGCCCCAGCCTTGCAAGGTGGCCTGCGTCAACAGCTGAGCCTACAAACAGCTATTCTAACATGCTACAATACTAATATCTGTAGATGTAGTGGGCATTGTAATGTGACTACTGACACTCTCAATCATTTTAATGGGTGTAGATCCTTGGTCTTCTAAGGCACCCCAAAAAGTAACACTGGAAATGAACATTACTGAGTACTCACTATGTGCTTGGCACACTTCAATACCTTCATTCATTTAGTCTCCCAACAGTCTCTTGTGAGGTAGGTGACACCAAAGCAAAAGACTGCTTACTTGTGCTGCCTACCTATTTTATACAGATGTCTCTGTAACATTATCATTACCAAGAGAAGATCAGGGGTCTGAATCCTAGCTGAATCTATCATCCCTGCAATGGTTGTTACCTTTAAAAAGTCTGCACTAAAAGATCTCAGGCTTCTCTCTATCATGTCAATCACACAAAGACTTTTATACCAGCAAAGAAACTCTCACAGACACTGCACAATGCTGTTTAAGTCCATCCATCCATCTCTCCATCCATCCATGCATGAAATCATGACTAACCATCTGTCCATCCAATAAATATATTTTAAGAGCTTCAATAGCCCATGCCCCATTAAAAAGCCTCAGCTTTATTCTATAAAGCATATTAAGGGACTCTCTAAAGGGACCTTCTTCCTAATTTTAACACTATGGTCCTCTGTGACCATTGTGTGACATGTTTATCACCAGCTCATAAGTAAAAGCTTGCAGTTGCATGATGCTTTTCATGCATCTATTTGGCTGCTGAATCACTGGAGTTCTCCTCATTGACCAACATCCAAGCACTAGAAAATATACAAATATTGTAAATGCCACATACCCACTTGAGCAGTGCTTTTAAACTCAATCTGCATCACACAACAGAAGAGTAACAAGTAAAGTTTTGTTTGAAAAAGTACAATTTGGAAATTAATTTTCATATGTTGTTTAAGCCTTCCGTGTATTGGACCACCATCTCTCCATCTATTCATTCATTTCCTAATATCAGTGAGTACATTTCCTTCCCTGTTTATCTGGATCTGTCTTCTTTCTTTGGACCTAAGCTGTTATAAATGAAAAGCAACATGTTCAACCCACCTCCTATTCTGGTGTTCAAGAGATGTCATTTTAGCATCTGCTGAACTTGACATCAACTACACAAGACAACAAAATCAGAAGAGCCAGCAATGTAATATTATGCTTTTTTTCAAAATTTTTAAGTTCTTGGGTACATGTACATGATGTGCAGTTTCATTACATAGGTAAACGTGTGACATGGTAGTCTGCTGTGCCTGTCAACCCATCACCTAGGTATTAAGCCCATGGCGATTCCTTAGAGATCTAGAACCAGAAATACCATTTGACCCAGAAATCCCATCACTGGGTATACACCAAAAGGAATATAAATCTTTCTGTTATAAAGATACATGCACGCATATGTTCATTGTGGCACATATACACCATGGAATATTATGCAGCAATCAAAAATGATGAGTTTGTGTCCTTTGTAAGGACATGGATGAATCTGGAGAACATCATTCTCAGCAAACTGACACAAGAACAGAAAAAGAAATACCGCATATTCTCACTCATAGGCGGGTGAGAAAAATGAGAACACGTGGACACAGGGAGGGGGTCTACTACACACTGGGGTCTATTGGGGGGAAAGGGGGAGGGACAACGAGGGGGGGCTGGGGAGGGATAGCCTGGGGATAAATGCCGAGTGTGGGTGAAGGGGAGGAAGGCAGCAAAACACACTGCCATGTGTGTACCTATGCAACTATCTTGCACGTTCTGCACATGTACCCCAAAACCTATAATGCAATAAAAATTTTAAAATTTTTTTAAAAATAAAATAAAATAAAAAAATAAAAAGTGTTCAAACAAACAACAACAACAAAAAAAAGAAATGGGGCTTCATCTTCTTTCAGGTGAGACAGATTTAGTATAGAATTTGCTCTAAAAAGTAGTTGTACATGAGACTCTGCCATGCAAATGTCAAAATAAGTCTTGAAAGAAAGGATAGATAATAATTTTTAAAAGACAAATCTTGCCTCTTCACCTTCATGGTCTACCATGTGTCTACATTCCCACCTCATTCCAGGCGTCTCCAATGTGTACCTTATGCCACCCACAATCACTGTGCTCTTCTAAGGAGCAATGAGTGCTCCTGAGTACACACATGTATGCTTGTCTCTGCATGTGCAAGGACCCCTGTAACAAACACATCTATTGAGAGTCACGATTCCATGTCTGTGGGCGGCCTTCCTTGATGCATCCTTTGTTAGATTCCACTCCTTTGTTTGTTATTGTCTGGAGTCAGATGGATAAAGCTTCAGTTTCCCAGGTAACCAACTGTGGATCTGAGCTGAGTGACCCAGTGCTGATGAGAAAAATGTTGCCAAGGCAACAGAATCCGTAGCCCTTTCGAGCCCCGAGGCCCTCCTCCCTCTCCCTGCCTGCTTGGATCTCAGGTGAGAACGGGAATGTGTTATGGCTAAGAGCTAGGGGATAGATGTGTGGTAGAGGGTTCCAGGAGAGAGGTGGAATCTTGGGATCCCCTCAAAAGGGACCGGGGGAGGGACCAGAATCACCAAGAAAGCCTGCTGCTGATGACAGTGATGACTATGAAAATGCAGTGGTTCTAACATGTGGTTCTGTGATTTTCTCCAGCAGTACACAGAGCTGAGAATGTTTTCTGACCCTGAGATCCAGGGCTTAGACCATGGAAAATGAGGTCTGTGTTACCAAAGGGCAGTGGAGCCTGGCATCACTTGAGGAGGGCAGCTGTAAGCCTCAAGGAGGCCCCGCTCACCTCAGCAATAACTCTTGTCAGTTACTCCATTCTGTGTGCCTCTATTCTGGTCCTCTCCTCTTTCTGTGCCCCTTTGTGAGGGTCAATTTATATGAGGTTAAAATTGTCCTGGGGTTAAAGGAGAAGAGGAGGCAAGGACATCTCAAGCCCCTCTTCTGTCGACTGATAAGACAGTGGGCAGAGGGGCAGCTGGAAGAGATGGTGTGGAGATACCACAAATTAATTCGTGCTTCTCAGACTCGATGGGACTTTGGTGCATTTGCCTGCTAAGACTGATTTGATCTTCATTATGAGTGTATAACCTCTGTACCTCTGTGAGGTGAGAAAATACTAGAGTTATGTCTTATCTGGTGTCATCTTGTAATATTGTGGTTCAGGGTGCCCTCAGCTCCCCAGAGAGAACGTTTCTCCAGGTTCTTGGTCTCCTGCCCTCTCAAGAATGAGAGAGGGGACCACGGCACAGTGTGCAGTAAATGCCAGACTCAAAAAGTGTTTGTAGAAAGTGATTTATTTAAAGAGAGAGAGAAGTAGGAGAAGGGGAGAGAAAGAAACAGCTAACTCTCACCCTGAGTGAGAGAATCCAGAAAGATGGAACCCAGGAGAGGAAAGCAGCTTCCACACTGAGTGGAAGGGAATAGAGAGAGAGATGGAGTTTAGGAGGAGAAGACAGGCTTCCACCAGAGAGTGTGGAAGGTGACTCCACAGGGAAAATCCAGGATACAGAAAAACAGCTTCGATGAGAGTGTTCATGGAAGGGGACCCAAACATGGAGTCCGAAGGGGTGTGGAAGAAGGGGACTTTTAACCTGGGAGGAATGCCCACCTTCTCTAAGACCCCAGGCCAATGAAAGTAATTCCTTAGAACTTCCGCTGGAGCGATTGACTCAGTTTCTTCCTGTGCCCGGGAAATTTAAACATAAACCGTTTAATCTCCTGGATGGAGAGAAATGGGAATGGGGCATGCGCTGGGAAATTCTTGTCCTTAAAACTACGCCCCCTTGTGGACCCGGAAAGAGAACACATTCCCTCAATCTGATGCTGTCATGTGAATGGTCCATTTGTATAAATGCCCAACCTGTTTTGCTGAAAATGATCAGTCTTTCAGACTTCCACTCCGCCTCCCTACTCCTTTCCAAGATGGGTAAGGGTGTGTATGGCTGTCGAGTCTTCACGGTGATATGAGAAGGGATCTATGACATCTCATGTTGATTGCAGTGTTCTCTGTGGTTTGTGAGGGAAGGCTCACTCTTGTCTCTCAAATCCTGCTGGTCATGCTGTTTTGCTCATCTGTGTCTCTGGATGATGTAACTTGCATTTTTGTCTCTCTCATCTTGGTCAGGATCTGGTGCTCCCTGGCTGACTCGGCCTCAGTCCACCCCTGCTGGCATCTGCAGACCCTTCTGAATCTGGGCCTCGTCTCCCTCCCACACCTGGGCAGGGTTGTCCAAACCACAGCGTCAGCTTCAGGGTCACCTATCCCCTATCTGGCTTATGCTTGCTTCATGGTAGCACTCCTGGCTCTTGAATAAGCCACTTACACATTTCCCTCTCAGAGAATGTAGCCTCTTATGGGAACCAAGATCAGCTCCAAAAATAAAAATTCCTGAACTCCAGCCATGTCTCTAACCAAGGAGCTCGCTATTTCATCCTGCAAAAGTAAATTTCTGAGTCTTAAATTTCTGCAGGGCAAAAATCTCTTTATTTGAAACTTATTTCTACTTCTCTGACACACCTGTCACATGTAAGATAAGCCCATGGAAGTGAGACTGGGACGTGAGTCTCTTACCTCCATCTGACGCTGTCTCTGTGCCTTCTACTCCCCCATGACTGAACAGAACATTCTTTTGTTTTCCTTATCTTTCTTTCAGATACAAGGATTCCCACAGTAAATCGAGATCATAAAGGGAAATCTTTAGAATTTGTACTTTCTCTTGTAGAATTCAAATTCTTTTGGAATGTTTGAAGGAGACTCACTGATAGATTTTTAAAAATACAAAATGGAAGGGATTACCAAATACAAGTCAATACACCATCAGTAGCAGGACAAGCTCTCTGTAAAACTAAACTAGGAGTTCAAAGAGAGTTGTATTAGTCAGGGTTCTCTAGAGAATGACAGAACTATATATATGGGAAGGACTATATATATATATATATATATATATATATATATATGAGTTTATTAAGTAGTATTAAGTAGTATTAACTCACAGGATTACAAGGTCCCACAATAGGCCATCTGCAAGCTGAGGAGCAAGAAAGCCAGTCCGAGTCCCAAAGCTGAAGACCATGGAGTGCGATATTTGAGGGCAGGAAGCAGCCAGCATGGGAGAGAGATGTAGGCTGCAAGACTGAGCCAGTGTAGTCTCTTCATGTTTCTCTGCTTGCTTTATATCCTGGCCGTACTGGCAGCTGATTAGATGATGCCCACTCAGATTGAGGGTGGGTCTGCCTTTCCCAGCCCACTGACTCAAAGGTTAATCTCCTTTAGCAACACCCTCACAGACACACTCAGGATCAATACTTTGCATCTTTCAAGCCAATCAAGTTGACACTCAGTTTTAACCATCACAGGAGTCATCATGCTTTAAAAGGGGCCTACAATGTGCTGCATCAGCAGTTTGAATATGTGTGTCCAGAGAGGGTCAGTCCTAAGCTATCTTTCCCCACCATTGGCTGGTAACTTCTGAGACTCTGAGCATGAGAGATAAACTATCCTGAAGCTTGTGGTGTGTTCGTGGAGTTATACGGGCAAGCTCGGGTGTGTGTTCATGTCTATTTTAGTCCTGAAACTGTGGAGACCTATGTGACCTTTTCACTAGCTAATATCTTCCTCTTTCTCCTTCAAATTTATTGTATATATGCCATGTAAAACATCAGTAAAATAATTTTATGATTAAGAAGAAAAACAAGGCAGGTCAAAAAGGAGAGAGGAGAAAAGGCAAGGAGGGAGATAAAAAAGGAAAGAGGAGACTAGGCTTTGAGAAGGAGGGTGGTGTCCAATGTACTGAAGACATCTGGACATATAGTATAAGAAGATGAAGGTGTGATCACAGGGTTAGGCAATATGAAGGCCATTGGTGCATTTAATAAAGTTATTTTTTTCTGTTGGGAGGTGAGCAGATAGAATCTGCATTGAAATGGTTCGTAATGATAACGGTTATAGAAGGGAAGACACATTTGCTGCTTGGAGCATCAGGAACATGTGTCAGTACCTTGGAGAAACATGGGATAAGGAACGGCTTTCCGTTTTGTTTTATTTTGTATAAAATGTCAGAAACAGGAGGATGTCTATAGATGACAGAAGGATCCAGAAGAAATAAGGAATGTGACACTTCAGAAAAAGGGATGATCACTACAAAAGCCTACTCCTTGAGACGGTGGAGGGCATAGGATTGAGGTGAAGGGCCTGGACTCAAGCAGGATCCTGTCACTTCCTGGAGCTGGGCAGCGGACATTACAAATGCAGGGCCACTGCTGTTGAGAAGTGGTGAGAGTTCCTTTCCAATCGCTCTTGTTTTCTCAGAGGACTATCAGGGAATATCACGAGAAGAGTTGGTGCTTGTGAGGGCTACTGTAAGAAGAGGAGAGAGAAGGTACACTTGCGGAGGATGCACATTGATTGTCTACTTGGTGGAGGGGGTTGCCAGGAGAGTAGGGAGGAGGGAAAATGGAAAGATGAGTTTGAGGAGGTAGAGTTAATAGCTTGGGGTAAGCGGGGTAAGGAAGGTGAATGGTGAGGAACCGTCGTTGGGGGTCAGTGGACAGAAGGCCTCTTTGAGGCTGAAGGCTGTGGATGCTAGGGCATTGAAGGGAGGGAGCTGTTAGGACTGGATCTGGTGCTGCCCATGATGAGAGTGCGGGATGCAAGAAATAGACTTCGTGAAGGGGCGCGGTCTTTCCTGAGACACAGGGCAGTACCGCGGGCGGAGGAGACTTAGGTAGGGAGGAGGAGACCCCTGAAGACGGAGAGGCGCCGGCCGTGGCCTGGTCAGCCCCAGGGACGCTGAGGTTGCCGGGGAGGATCGGTGGTGAGGTCTGCGAAGATGACAGGGCGTGTGCCAGGCGAGAAGCGTGTTCAGGGGCTGGCTAGGTGGGAGGAGAACGTCAATGGGGTTGGCACAGGTCTGGAACGTGGGGCGGCTGTGGCAGTTGCGGCTCTCAGCCATCAACACCCAACATCAGAGAAGGAAGCTTGCGACGGACCCTGAGAAGGAGACTGGCACCGACGACCCCGGGCTCCGGTGCGCAAGCCCCAAGCACGTCAATCCTAGGCCAGCTCCGCCTCCAGGGCTGCTTTTTCTGGTAGCGCAGGCACTTCCTGCTGGGTTGCTATGGTTCCAAGGGCGGGACTATGAGAGGCTGCCGAGTATGGCAGGTTCATCGGGACTCTCCGGCCGGTATTAGTCTGTTCTCTGGTCCTCATCTTCATTCCGCTTGGCTTCCTCAGACAATATCTCTGGGCTCTTGGCCGAAAAGCAGCAGAAAGAATGAATTTTTTTTCGAGGTTGATGGTACTTCGTCCTCGCGGCCTGCAGGTGGCAATGTTGCTCCGTGGATAGAGCCCTGCTCTCCTTGTTCCCCGCCCTTCTTGCTTGAAAAAAATGCCGCGGAACCTTTTTTGAAGAGTAGAGATTGGTTTGTCAGTACTTTAAACCTACCAAGTCCTGCTACTGGGGCTGCTTGTTTTTTAGTGGGTGAGGCGTGACGGGTGGCGTCCCTTAAAAAAACTCAGAGCGGATGAATAAAACCGTTTTGCTCTTGAAATTGTCATTCTTCTTGAAATGCTGCCTAGGTTCCTGAGCAACTTGTATTTTGACTTCTGTGAACGGTTTTGTCATTCTCTGTCCCCAGGTTATACTGGGCTTTCTGGTCCTGGTTTTATATTAATAAATGCACGCATTCTTTTATTATGGAAGTCACTCAACCTCACTATAGAAAATTTGGAGGACAAATAAAATGTAATGACGAAAGCCAATCTTATCCGCAGTACCATCACCCAGCAATGACCACTGATCATATTTGTTGTTTCCTTATAGTGTTTTTATTCCTAAAGGTGCATTTTAAACACGAGTTCATAATCCAGCGTTACTTTATCTTTTTTAAATTCCAATTTTTAGTGTGGGTTACCGTGTCCTAAAAATCATTTGAAAAATACTTGAAAATTTTTATTCATTTCTCATTCTAAAACAATACATAGTCTAGACGAGTCGCAAAAATACTTAATAACTGAAGTGGAAAACAAAAATAACCCCTGACTCCCTATCTCATCGGTAAATGTGATCATGTAACCTTCCTAAGGACAGGAACCATGATTGCTCTGCTTTGTTTTTTGGTCACCATTGCCTTTTCGGCAAACTGATAAGACTGTAGAGGAGTGTTCTCAACATATAGTTTTGAATAAATGAACGAGTACCTTATTCTAATGTTCATCTTTGTAAATTCACTGTATATTTTCATAATGTTTGGATGATACTGGATGAAACAACGTGGCTCCTCCCCACTTCCATTTAGCACTTTATTGTGAGCATTAAATTATTACCATTTTGAAAAAAGTTTTGCTGGCTGTTTTACACTGTACCCAGTTTGTCTTTTATTTCATTCTTGTACTGGAGGCAGGAAAGCATTCTGTAAACCAGTGTATAATCTTGTGTCTGATAAACCAGTAACCTGAATGCTGGTGCCATCTTTGAGGAACCTGGAGAACCTTGGCAATTTACTGCTTCTTCCTGTATCAGTTTCCACGTGAGTAAAATGAAGGTTATGGTGAAGGATGGTGGTCACCATAAATAACACAACAGGTTCTTAGTTCCTGGCAATTGTAGATATGTAATTATTGTTGTTGTTATCTTCAGTATTCACTATAATGTGTGTGTTAGGATTTTATTTTTTTTTATTTTTCTTTATTTTTATTGCATTATAGGTTTTGGGGTACATGTGCAGAACGTGCCAGATAGTTGCATAGGTACACACATGGCAGTGTGTTTTGCTGCCTTCCTCCCTTCACCCACACTTGGTATTCATCCCCAGGCTATCCCCAGCCCCCTCCACTGTCCCTCCCCATTTCCCCAACAGTCCCCAGTGTATAGTAGACCGCCTCTCTGTGTCCATGTTCTCATTTTCTCACCCACCTATGAGTGAGTATATGCAGTATTTCTTTTTCTGTTCTTGTGTCAGATTGCTGAGAATGATGTTCTCCAGATTCATCCATGTCCTTACAAAGAACACAAACTCATCATTTTTTATTGCTGCATAATATTCCATGGTGTATATGTGCCACATTTTCCCAGTCCAGTCTATCATCGATGGGCATTTGGGTTGGTTCCAGGTCTTTGCTATTGTAAACAGTGCTGCAATGAACATTTGTGTGCATGTGTCCTTATAGTAGAACGATTTATAGTCTTTTGGATAGATACCCAGTAATGGGATTGCTGGGTCAAATGGAATTTCTATTTCTAGGTCCCTGAGGAATCGCCACACTGTCTTCCACAATGGTTGTACTAATTTACACTCCCACCAACAGTGTAAGAGTGTTCCTATTTCTCCACATCCTCTCCAGCATCTGCTGTCTCCAGATTTTTTAATGATCGCCATTCTAACTGGTGTGAGATGATATCTCAAACTGAGTTAGGTAAAATCTAGTCTTTCAATTTACATAGAGCTGACACCTTCCCTTCAATTTCCCATTTCTGCCTTCTAGTAGAAAACTCATAGTTTTTAGGGCCATTCAGTCAAGGAAATGTGTATGAGGAAAGCACATTGATAGATTTCTTAAAGTTTATCCCTTCAGTAATGAAAATAATATTTTTGCACACATATATTTTTCACCATCTCTGATTATTTGTAATGCATATCCAAAAATAGATTTACTGGTTTGAAAGACATGAATGCTTTTAACTCTCTTGGTGCATATTGCAAGAAACAAAACACCCATTTATATTGCTACTGACATTCTGTGAGAATTCTTGTTATTTTATACCCTAGCCAGCATTTATCAATGTTTTAAAGATAGTTACCTTACTGATTTTAAGTTATATGTAAAGACACTGATCTTCTAGTCTGTCACATACATTGCAAATCGTTTCCCTGGTTTTTGCTTTCTAAATGTGTTTGTAGTTTTCAGATGCATAAATAATTTTATTTTTATGTATTCCTCACAATCTTTTTTTGCATAACTTCACTGTTATGAATACAAGGCTGAAAAAGCTCCCTAACCACCTGTCTTGTTACTTATTTTTATCCCCATTCTTTGCGATTCCAGTTTCCTAAGTTATAATTGGCCTCCAACTACTTGGCAAAATCTGAGAGGATTTCCGACTAACTAAGAGGCTGACTAAAATGGCTTCCAGATTTATATTACTTAACACACCTTTTAGTAGAACCAGGAGGTGCCAGAACCTGGTGTGACACAGCCGATTGGGTCACCACAAATGAGTATTTAGGCTAACCTTGATGCCCTAGAGGTAGAAGTAAGTCTTTTAAGTGATATATTAAAGTTTATACCTCTCACAGTTACTGGGGAACAGTCTAATCCTATTGACAGGGATGAAATGAATCTCTATTATAAATCACTTTAAAGAATTCTCAGTGTTGGACATTAATGATAACATCACCATTGAAATCATCACCTTTTTTGTTAATAGCCCTAAGCCTGAACTATCAGCTGCTGTTCAGAAGCAGAAAATAGGCTGGTAGACCATACCCATCCATGAGTTACAACAGTTAGTCCGCCATTTTTATTTATTTGTTTATTTATTTTATTGCATTTTAGGTTTTGGGGTACATGTGAAGAACATGCAAGATAGTTGCATAGGTACACACGTGGCAGTGTGATTTGCTGCCTTCCTCCCTTTCACCTATATCTGGCATTTCTCCCCATGCTATCTCTTCCCAACTCCCCACCCCCTGCTGTCCCTCCCCTATTCCCCCCAACAGACCCCAGTGCGTAGTGCTCCCCTCCCTGTGTGCATGTGTTCTCATTGTTCAACACCCGCCTATGAGTGAGAACATGTGGTATTTCTTTTTCTGTTCTTGTGTCAATTTGCTGAGAATGATGGTCTCCAGGTTCATCCATGTCCCTACAAAGGACAAAAACTCGTCGTTTTTGATGACTTCATAATATTCCACGGTGAATATATGCCACATTTTCCTTGTCCAGTCTATCATCGATGGGCGTTTGGGTTGGTTTCAACTCTTTGCTATTGTAAACTGTGCCGCATGAACATTCGTGTGCATGTGTCCTTATAGTAGAACGATTTACAGTCCTTTGGATAGATACCCAGTAATGGGATTGCTGGGTCGAATAGAATTTCTATTTCTAGATCCTTGAGGAATTGCCACACTGTCTTCCACAATGGTTGAACTAATTTACATTCCCACCAACAGTGTAAAAGTGTTCCTATTTCTCCACATCCTCTCCAGCATCTGCTGTCTCCAGATTTTTTAATAGTACAGCATTTTGAGGATACACTGACAAGCAAAGACAAAACTACATGCAGAAACTTACAATACTACAACTTAACTTAAGGGAAACAAAAGACCCTCCACAAGTACAATACAGAAAGGCAAGAATACTTACATATATTGGGGCAGGGGGTGTCACTATGCCTACAATTTTATTGCTTTGACCAGGAGACAAGTAGCCCAAAAAGTTGCTCGATTGGAAACAACATGACTCCCAAGGAAGGTGTCCTTAGTGTCTTCAATTACTTTTGGTTAATCAAGGAGAAGTAACTCTATTAGTAAATAGTCATTGTATTAATCAGGGTTCTCCATAGAACCAGAACAAGTTTTGTGTGTGTGTGTGTGTGTGTGTGTGTGTGTGTGTGTGTGTGTATTTTAAGGAATTGATAGATGATTGTGAGGCTGGCAAGTCCAAAATTGCAGGTAGGCCAGCGGGCTGGAGACCCAGGGGTTGGCCTTTCAGCTTGTGTCTGAAAGCTGTCTGCTGGCAGAATTTCCTCTTCCTTGGGGAACATGAGCCTTTTTTCTATTAAGATCTTCATCTGATTGGATGAAACACACCACCTACATTATGGAAGGTAATCTGCTTTATTCAGTCTACTGATTTAAATGGTTAATCTCATTTTTAAAATATCATTATAAAAGCATGTAAAGTAGTGTTTCTATGGCCTAGCTAAGTTGACACATAAAATTCACCATCACAGTCACCTATCTACATTTTATGGACATTGGAACCACAGTCTTTCACCAACAATTCCTCCAATTTCCTTCCAGCTACCTTGAAGTAATAAATGGATTTCAGTGCTGTGACTTACCAGTTGAATATATTCTTTCTCTTTATCCCTCTACCTTTCTCTTTATGTCACTTCACTTCCTTAATATGCCTTTCTCCTCAGTCTTTCCACCCGCTCCAACCTATTAGGATAGGATGTTTTGGCTCAACAGGAGCCATGTTTAGGTACATATCTGAAAGACTTTTACTTGATCTCCCTGAAAGGGCTGACCCAATGTACCATCTTATGGGGGATTCCCTTTTCTATCTTGCACTCTGTTTCCAAATCTCTTACCCCTAAAATCACTTCAGTTTTCTGATTTGTTTTTTTTTCAGTACCCCATATTTTCTGGTCTACATCATCTGCAGACATGGGGTAAATAAGTAATATTAACGCCTTTCAAGTCAATACTGACAACACGATTCTTCTGCCTAAATTATCCCAATATTTCCTAAACCTGTGAGAGGCAATACAGCCCATTGTTGCAGATTTCATAGCTAAGGGCTTACTCATTCCTTGTATTAGTCCCTGCAGCACCCCTATCTCTAGATAAGAAGTCCACATGAATGTGAGTAACTCTTGTGAATGAAGATTTAAGGGCTATAAATTACATAATGTGCACATTTCCCTTGGGTCCCCAACCCAAATATTATTCTAGCCTTTCCACCTCCAAATTGAACATAGTAGTGGATCTCTGTTTAGCCTTGTCTAGTATTCCCTTTTCGTCACTCTCACTGTCTTTTTGCTTTCAAATAGAAACAACACGCTTGGACTGTGATGCTTCAAGTCTTCACTGAAGTCTCCTCATATTTCTCTCGGGTTTGTAAGCTCACATACATATAAAGAAGGGGAAAGCATCAGAGAAGAAATAAGTGAAGGTAAAAAACTTTATTTTCCTTATTAATTGGTCGAACAGATAACAGTTTGTACAAAATAATAATAGCAGCAATATATCCAGTTATGTATGCCTATGTGTAAGCACATATGCTTATGTGTGCTTATGTATAATTAAAATGACTGGTAGCAATTGTAGAAGGGATCAGAGGAAAGAATTGGAATATTTTATTATTACAAGGTACTCAGACTACCCATGAAACAGTATAGTATTATTTGAAAGTGGACTTGGATTAGTCATAAATGCATATTGCAAACTCTCTGGCAAACAGTAAAAAAAGTTACAAGAAAGAAGTATAACTGATACATTAGAAAAGGAGAGAAAATACAATCATGTGCTTACTTAAAACCACAAAAGGTAGAAAAAGAGTGGAAGGCAAAAGTCAGAACAAAGAACAAGGGCAATGAATAGAAAACAGTAGTAAATATGGTAGATGTTAATCCATCTATGTCAATAATCCCTGTGAACATCAACCTTCCAAATATACAAATTAAAAGACAAAGATTGAAAATATGAATCAAAAAGAAGACCCAAATATGTATTTTCTCAAGAAATCCACAATGAATACGACACATACAGATTAAATTAAATGGATGGAGAATTACATGCCATGCTAACACCAATCAAAAGAAAAGAATAGCTGTATTAATTTTAGAGAGTAGACTTCAGTGCAAGGAAAGTTATCAGAAATAAAAGGGGTATTCCAAATGATGAAGGGGTCAATTTTTCGAGAAGACATTATGTATGTTCCTTATCATGTATGTTCCTAACAAGAGCGAATCAGTATATGTGAGGTGAAAGTCGATAGAATTGCAAGGAAAAATAGATGAATCCACCATTATAGTAAGAGACATCAACACATGTCTCTTACTTGTGACATCTATCACAATTGACACATTCAGAAGGCAGAAAACCAATAAATAGTTGAAGTCAATAACACCATAAATCACCTGGGTATGGTAGATATCTATAGATTATTTAATGCAACTTTAGCAGAATACATCTTTTTAAATTTTCATGAAATATTCGTCAAGCTAGACTCCATTATGAACCATAAAACATGCCTCAACAAATACAAAAGAATAGAAATCATGTGAAGTATGCTCTTAGACCAAATTGAATTAGAAATTAGTAAGGGGAAGATGGCACTCTAGAAGCAACTCAGGATTGCAGCTCTCAGTGAAGGCGCAGAGGGTGAGTTCACGCCGCATTTCCAGACGGATCTTTGTTGCTCACAGAATGGGGAAATTCCCAGGTGTAGGAGAGACACGGGACACCAGCGCAGCTGTTTCGGCTGGCGGGGCTGTTTTGGCCAGCACCGCAGCGCAGTGGCACTCCGCACAAAATGCACTGGTCTGGGTGCCCTGTTAAACTGGCAATTTGAGATTTGGGAGGGCAGATTAGCATATTCATCTGATTAAACGGACTTGGACAGTGAGCCAGGCCAGGAGATTCTCAGGAAGCGAAATGTGAGCCGGTGCACTGGGTTGCTGCACGGGAAATCACACAGATCCCGGTGCCCTTTCAGCAGGCGACTGAAACACCTGGGAGAGAGTCAACCATTGAACTTAAAAAAAAAAAACAAAAGGGCTCTGAGGCAGGGAGCCAAGTGATCAGGCTCGGCAGGTCCCACCCCCACAGGGACAAACAAAATGGCAATTCGAAACACTCAGGGTTGAGAGTTTCATGGCAGTCACAACTGAACCCAGGATGGTGCAGCTCGGCGGGGGAGGGGCGTCCGCCATTACTGAGACATTCCACCCCTACTAAGGTACTCTCCCATTGCTGACGCAGCCTGCCATTGCCGAGAAAACCCGCCATAACAGAGAGACTCTGCCAATACAGAGGCAGGGTCACCACAGCAGTCCTAACCACACCTATATAAGCAAGACTACAGGGAATTACACTCAGCAGCAGGGCAGGGCCCATGGCAACAGGGCAGAGCCCACGACAGCAGGGTGGAGCCCATGACAGCAGGGCAGACCCCACGGCAGCAGGGCAGAGCCCACAGCAGCAGGGCAGAGCCCACGGCAACAGGGTGGACCCCACGGCAGCAGGGCAGAGCCTCAGCAGGCAAATAGTGACTAAACTGCCTCCTAGCTGGGCAGGACAGTGCAACGGATGCTCATAAATAAAGCCTTAACTCCCCAAGACAGAGCATCTGAGAACACATGGACACAGGGAAGGGAGTACTACATACTGGGGTCTATTGGAATAGGGGCAGGACAGCGGGGAGCTGGGGAGGGATAACATGGGGAGAAATGCCAAATGTGGGTGAAGTGGCAGAAGGCAGCAAAACACACTGCTATGTGTGTACCTATGCAACTATCTTGCATGTTCTGCCCATGTACCCCAAAACCTAAAATGCAATTAAAAAATAAATAAAATAAAAGAAATTAGTAACAAAAAAGTTGGAAAATATTCAAGTAGTTGGAGAATAAACAACATAATTAAAAATAACACATGTAACAATGAAAAAGCATCAAAGAAATTTTAAAATATTTTAAATTAAATGAAAATACAATGTGTTAAAATTTGTGGGATGCAATGAAAGCAGTGCTCAGGGGAAATCTGTAGTTTTGAATGTATATATTAGAAAAGAAGAGGCCAGGCATGGGGGCTCATGCCTATAATCCCAGCACTTTGAGAAGCCGAGGCAGGTGGATCACAAGGTCAAGAGATTGAGACCATTCTGGTCAACATGGTGAAACCCCGTCTCTACTAAAAATACAAAAAATTAGCCGAGCACGGTGGCGCACACCTGTAGTCCCAGCTACTCAGGAGGCTGAGACAGAAGAATTGCTTGAATCCAGAAGGTGGAGATTGCGGTGAGTGGAGATCGCGCCATTGCACTCCAGCCTGGGTAACAAGAGCGAAACTCCGTCTCAAAAAAAAAAAAAAAAGAAAGGAAAGAAAAGAAGAAAGATCTAAAATCTATAATCTAAGCTTTCAGTGTAGGAAACTCGATAAAGCAGAGCAAATTAAATCCAAAGTGAGCATTTAAAAATAAAAAGTAGGGCCGGGCGCGGTGGCTCAAGCCTGTAATCCCAGCAGTTTGGGAGGCTGAGGCAGGTGGATCACGAGGTCAAGAGATTGAGACCATCCTGGTCAACATGGTGAAACCCCATCTCTAAAAATACAAAAAATTAGCTGGGCATGGTGGCGCGTGCCTGTAGTCCTAGCTACTCGGGAGGCTGAGGCAGGAGAATTGCCTGAACCCAGGAGGCGGAGGTTGCAGTGAGCCGAGATCGCGCCATTGCACTCCAGCCTGGGTAACAGGAGCAAAACTCCGTCTCAATCAATCAATCAATCAATCAATCAATCAATAATAAAAAGTAAAGTAGAAATCAATGAAAGTGAAAATAGAAAACCAATGGAGAAAATCCATGAAGTGAAAAGCTGGTCCTGTGAAAAGATCAATAAAACTGACAAGCCTCCAGCTAGACTAAGAAAAAGAGAGAGAGAGGAAACAACTAAAATCAGAATTGAAAGACAGGATGTTGCTTTAGATGCCATGGATGTTAGAAGAAGAATAAAGAAATACAATGAACAACTCTATGCCCACAAATTTGATAATCTAGAAAAATGGACTAATTCCTTGAAAGAAACAATTTGCCAAAACTCACAAAATAAGAAATAGACTATCTAAATAGGCCTAAATCTATTTTAGAAATTGAATCAATAACAACCTTCCAGAACTAAAGCGTTAGGTCAAGTTTAATTCAGCAGTTAATTCTGCCAAACATTGAATGAAGAAATTATGCCAATTATTTACAGTATCTTTTAGAAGATAAAAGCACTTGGAATACTTGATAATGCATTCTGTAAGGCCACCATAAACCTAATACCAAAGCCAGACAAAGACATTACAAAAAAGACAATTATAGACCAGTATGTCTCATAAACATAGATACAAAAAATTCTGAAATTTTGCAAATTAGATCCTACAATATATCAAAAGCATGAATCTCACTATGACCAAGTGAGATTCATCCCAGGTATGCAAGACTGGTTCAACATTCAAAAATCAATTAATGTAATTCATCACATCAACAGGCTAGAAAAAAAAACACATAATCATATCAATAGATACAGAAAAAACATTTGATAATGTCCAACACCCATCTAGGATTAAAAAACTCTCAGTAAACTAGGAAGAGAGAGGAATTTACTCAACTTGATAAAGAATATCCACAGAAAACTACAGCTAGCATCATACTAAGTGGTGAGAAACTAGAAGTTTTCCCACTAAGACCAGGATTAAGGTAAACAGGTTTCCTCTCATCACGGCTTTTCAACATCATACTGGAAGTCCTAGCTAATGTAATAAGACAGGAAAAGGGAATAAAAATTAGGCATATCAGGAGATAAAAATAAAACTGGTTTTGTTCACAGCTGATATGACTGTCTCTGTGAAAAATCTAAAATAATTGACAGTAAAACTTTTGGGACAAGTATGTAATTATAGCAACTTGCAAGATAGAAGGTTAGTATACAAAAATTAGTCACTTTTATATTTATCAGCAATGAACAAGTGGAATTTGAAAGTAAGAGCACAATATAATTTATATTAGTATCCAGAAAAATGAAGTACTTGCATATAAATCTTGCAAAATATGTGCAAGATTTCTATGAGGAAATGTACAAGTCTCGGATGAAAGCAATCAAATAACTAAATAAACAGAGAGATTCCATATTCATGGGTAGGAAGGCAATATTATCAAGATGTCAGTTCTTTTCACTTTAATCTGTAGCTTCAGTGCAATTCCAATCAAAATCTCAACAGGGTGATTTTGCTGGATTTCAATAGAAATTGACAAACTAAATCTGATGTTTCTGCTGAGAAGAAAAAAATGTTGGAGGACTACCCAACTTTAAGACTTACTATAAAGCTGCAGTAATCAGGACAGTGTGGTATTGGTAAGAGAACAGACACTTAGGTCAATGGAACAGAATAGAGAGCCCAGCAGCAGTTTCAACACAAGTATAGTCAATTGATCTTTGAAAAAGGAACAAAGGCAATGGAATAAGATAGTCTTTTCAACAAATGGTACTGAAACAACTAGACATCCACAGGTAGAAAATGAATCTATACACCTACATATTCCACAAAAATTAACTCAAAGTGAATCAACGACCTAAATGTAAAATGCAAAATTCTGAAACTACAAGAAGACAACATCGAAGAAAATCTAGATAACCTTGGGTTTGGTATTGACTTTTTAGATATAATGCCAAAGGCACGTTCTATTTAAAAACTATGGATAAGCTGGACTTCATTAAAATTTAAAATTTCTGTTCTGTGGAAGACATTTTTAAGAGAATGAAAAGATAAGCCACAAACTGGGAGAAAGTATTTGCGAAAGACACATCTGATTAAGCAATGTTATCCAAAATATATAAATTACTCTTAAAACTAAACATTCAGAAAAGAGACGACTCTATTTAATTATGGGTGGCCGGGCACAATGGCTCACGCCTGTAATCCCAGCACTTAGGGAGGCTGAGGCGGGTGGATCACAAGGTCAGGAGTTCGAGACCACCCTGACCAACATTGAGAAACCCAGTCTCTACTAAAAATACAAAATTAGCCAGGTGTCGTGTTCATGCCTGTAGTGCCAGCTACTTGGGAGTCTGAGACAGGAGAATTGCTTGAACCCAGGGGGCAGAGGTTGCAATTAGCTGAGATTGTGCCATTGCACTCTAGCCTGGGTGACAGAGTGAGACTCTGTCTGCAAAAAAAAAAAAAAAAAAGGAAAACAAAAAATGGGTGAAAGACTGTAGCAGACACCTCACCAAAAAAGATATATAGATGGCAAATGAGCATATGAAAGGCTGCTCAACATCGTATGCCATCAGGAAAATAAAACTTAAAAGAACCACAAGAAGTCATTATATACTTATTAGAATGACTAAAATCCAGAACATTGACAACATCAAATGCTGACAAGGATATGGAGTAATGAAAACTCTCATTCATTGTTGTTGGTACAGCCTTGGAAGGCAGTTTGGCAGTTTCTTACAAAATTAAACATATTCTTATCATATGATCCAGCAGTCACACTCCTTGGTATTTACTCAATAAGTTGAAAGCTTATGCCCATGAAAAAACCTGCACATGGATGTTTATAGCAATTTTATTCAGAATTGCCAAAAGTTGGAATCAACGAAGATGTCCTTCAGTAAGTGAATAAACAAACTGTGGTACATCCAGACAATGGAATATTATTCAGTATCAAAAATGAGCTATCAGGCCATGAAAAAATATGCTGAGGGAAAATTAAAATGCATATAACGAAGTGAAAGAAGTCAATCTGGAAAGGCTACATACTGTATTAATTTAACTATTTGATAGTCTGGAAAAGACAAAACTAAGGATACTAAAAAGATCAGTGGTTATCAGGGGTTAGAAAAAAGGGATGATAAATAGGCAGAACACAAGACTTTTAGAGCAGTGAAATTACTCTGTATGATACTGTAATGGTGGACACATGTCTTTATACATTTGTCCAAACTTATAGAATGTACAACACCAAACATGAAAACTAATGTAAACTATAGACTTCAGATCATAATGTGTCATTGTGGATTCATTGATTGTAACAAATGTACTACTCTGCGAGGAGATATTAATAGTCAGGGAGGCTGTGAGTGTATATATAGAGGTCTTCCTGCTCAGTTTTGCTGCGTATCTGAAATTGTTCTAAAAAATAAAGTTGGTTAAAACAAGTCACATGCCAAGAAGTTTTTTTTTTTTTTGAAAGAAAGAAAGAGAAAGAGGGGGAGAGAACAGGAGTCTTGCTCTATTGCCCAGGCTGGACTGCAATCTAAAAATAGGTATTAAAAACCTCTTTTATGCCGATAATTGTGCTTAACAGCAGAGACAGGAAGGAATAAGGGAAGAAAATAACAACCAAACAGCCAACCAATATTTCATTTAAGTCTGTGAAATGCTATGCAAATGCTGAAGAGTGATTTACTTCCAATTATGTGGTCACTTTCAAAATAGGTGTAATGTGATACTGAGAAAATGTATGTTCTGTGGACCTGGGGTGAAGAATTCTATAAATATTCACTGAGTTTACTTGTTCCAGGTCTGAGTTCAAATCATAGATGTCCCTGTTAATTTTCTATCTCGTTGATCCATCAATATTAACAATGTGGTGTCAAAGTCTCCGCTATTATTGTGTGGAGTCCAAGTCTCTTTATAAGTCATTAAGAACTTGTCTTATGTATCTGGGTGTTCCTATATTGGGTGCATATATATTTATGATCATTGACTCCTGTTGTTGCATTGATCCTTTTACCATTATGTAATGTCCTTCTTTGTTTCTTTTAGTCTTTGTTACTATTAAAGTCTATTTTGTCAGAGACAAAGTTACAACTCCTGTTTTTTTTTTTTTCTCTCCATTTGATTGGTAAGTCTTCCACCAACCCTTTGTTTTGAGTCTTTGTGTGTCCTTGCTTATGAGATGGATCTGGATACAGTGTACCAATGGGTTTTGACTTTTATTCAATTTGCCTGTCTGTGTCTTTGATTGGGGCATTTAATCCATTTAAATTTAGGATTAATATTGATATTTGTGAGTTTAATATTGTCATTTAATGCTAGCTGGCTATTTTGCCCATTAGTTGATATAGATTCTTCATTATGGAGATACTCTTTACCTTTTGGTAAGTTTTTGGGATGACTGATACTGGTTGTTCCTTTCTGTGTATAGTGCTTCTTTCAGAAGCTCTTGTAAAGCAGGCCTGGTGGTGATGAAATCTCTGAGTGCTTGCTTGTTTGAAAAATTTTATTTTTCCTTCATTTATGAAGCTTAGTTTGGCTGGATATGAGATTCTGGGTTGAAAATTCTTTTCTTTGAGGATATTGAATATTGACCCCACTCTCTTCTAGTTTGTAGGGTTTCTGCTGAGAGATCTGCTGTGAGTCTGATAGGCTTCCCTTTATGGGTAACCTGACCTTTCTCTCTAGCTGCCCTTAGAATTTTCTCCTTTATTTCAACCCTGGTGAATCTAACGATTATGTGTCTTGGGGTTGCTCTACTTGAGGAATATCTTTGTGGTGTTCTCTGTATTACCTGGAGTTGAGTATTGTCCTGCCTTACTAGGTTAGGAAAGTTTTCCTGAATAATATCCTGAAGAATATTTTCCAGCTTGGATTCATTCTCTTCATGACATTCAGGTACACCTATCAAACATAAATTAGGTCTTTTCACATAGTCCCATATTTCTTGGAGACTTTGCTCATTCCTTTTTACTCTTTCTTCTCTAATCTTGTCTTCTCATTTCATTTCATTAAGTTGGTCTTTGACCTCTGATATCCTTTCTTCTGCTTGATCAATTCGACTGTTAAAACCTGTGCATACTTTGCGGAGTTCTCGTATTGTATTCTTCAGTTCCATTAATTCACTTATATTCCTCTCTAGATTGTCTATTCTCGTTAGGATTTCATCAAACCTTTTTTCAAGATTCTTGGTTTCTTTACATTGGGCTAGAACATGTTCTTTTAACTCAGAGAAGTTTCATATTATCCACCTTCTGAAGCCTGATTCTGTTATTGGAATGCACTAGTTCTCCATCAGGCTTTGTTGCCTTGTTGATGAAGAAGTGTGATCCCCTGTAGAGGGAGAGGCATTCTGATTTTGGGTATTCTCAGCCTTTTTGCGCTGGTTTCTTCCCATCATTGTAAATTTATCCACCTGTCGTCTTTGTAATTACCAACTTTCAAATTAGGTCTCTGAGTGAACATCCAACTTGTTGATTCCCAGCACTGGAATCTGAGTAACACACTGCGCTGGCTAAAGCAGCAGTGTTAAGATTTGTGGTGCTTTTCTGCCTAATATATTCATGGTTCCTCCAGATGGGAATCTCCGGTCTGGCTTCCTTCTTGAGTCCCTTTTTCAATTAGCTGAATAGGCGACTCTCCCTTCCCAGAGCTCCAAATGTCGACCGAAAGGGGACCCAGTCCCGTTTACTCTGCACCAAGAACCGCCATGCCAGGGTATCGGCAAAACTGCTGCGCTGGCCACAAGAGTCGCACTGGTGACCCGTGGGGCTCCTCTGCTAGGAATCTCCTGGTCCGTGAGCAACAAAAATTCATCTAAAAGTGTGGCGTCCTCTCATTCTCTGCACTTTCACTGGGAGCTACAATCCTGAGCTGCTAGTAATCAGCCATCTTGGATCTCTCTCCCGCCAAGAAGTTTTAAGTTTATCATGTAGGTGATGTTTGAAAGAATTCTGATGGGAGTATGTTTTTAGAAAATCCCTAATATCGCTCTGTAAGGAACAGACAAGAATTATGGAAACCTCTTCTTTTAGGTAGGGAATATCATAGACTGCTTCATTTGTCATTGCTAAATCGTTTATCTTGGGAATATTTTGGATATTTCATGATGAAGTATTCATGTCCCTTTCTGGGACGCTGGAATGTTATCAGATCCTTTCTCTTTAGCAAAATTATTCATGCTGATATTTTTGATTTGCTGGCTAAAAATAAATCTACTAAATAGGTAACTTATGTTTAGGAACCATGAATATATTAGTCTCCTTGCACAAGTAAATATCATCAGCTATAACCATTAAACACCAAAGTGTGTGTTAATAAAATAAGCTGCAATATGTTGTGAATGTTTCTCAAGTTATATGCTGTGTTATAATTCACCACGAGTCAGTATTGTTAACACAGTCTGATACTGAGTCTTTTAGCCAAGTCTTTCTTGCAGTATCCAGATGAACCTAAATAGAAAAATGCATCCCATCCAGAAACGATTTTACCACATCTATCTTAAATTTGCCATGAGGTCTTCCATTCCCCTTTTCTGGGCATGTTTTAGGGAATACTTAGTGTATTACCATTTCACTAGGGTTCGATTTGAGTGATGGCACCATGTGATATGAGTGTGATCTCAGTAACGAATTTATTTTGGGGTGGCAGAGGAATGCAGGCATGACCAGAGCCTATGGGAACAGAGAATTGATTTTCCAGTGGTGAACAAACTGTTGCGGAACAGGCAGCTTAGGATGGATTATAGAGACTATAGAGAAGACACTACCTGTTCATGTGGAGGCATATATGGAAACTGACCACCAAAGGGAAGCTTATCTCATCCTGTTCACAGTTGACATTGACCTGCATGAGATTTTGGGGCAAAGAAAAAATTATATATGTATCTCATCTACCTATCTATCTACCTACCTACATACCTATCTTTGTCTATCTATCAATTAATCATCTATCTATATTAGTAAGTGGTAGTGATAATGCAGGACATCTGGGCTACCTCTAAGTAAGAAGAAAATTTCAAATATAAGACTTAGTGATAGTTGGAAGGCACTTCTTAAAAGAGGAGTAGTGAGTGATATATGTTCTCTATGTGAAGGCAATTGTAAAATATGAAGTACATAAAATAACAGTGTATGCAAGGAAAGATGATGATTATTTAGATATGGAGGAGTAATTACTGAAGAGGACCATAAGTGGCCAATTCCAGCAGAGGCCAGTGAGTCAGCCGCAGGATATCTTTGCAATTTGGACCATATAAATGTCAAGTTCAAAGTTCTGAGAGCTTAAATGAGGCCCAAATTAGGACAATCTGTTTTTGTGAGATCCGTTTAAAAACCAGAACACTGGCTTCCTGGTATCTGAGGTTGAGGCATGAGCTCCTGAGGGAAGAGACAAGTGTGGGGGAACCACTGGGATTCAGGACGTCTTGACCATCTTCACACCAACAGATATTTATCTTATCTTTTCATGCATGGAATCCACCAACCATGCCTGAAAACACCAAGTACTGACCTCTAGATGGGGGCATGACAAGGGAATGGTTTCATGTGACATTTCAATGTGAGTTATGACATTTGGGTCACTATCTACACCATCTATAGTAGAGTGAGAGACATCCATATATATAGTGTTACTGGTGAGAATCTGACAGTGTGGGGCTACTATTTGTCCAGAGGACACAAGAATGCCCCACTCTTACCATGCATTGCTCCTCTGCATCCTCCTAGAGTTTTCCCTGGAGGAGACATGCATACAAGGACCTGGAATATTATTCATGGGACCAATTCCCGTGACCCCTCAATGCAGAGCTCCCAGGCCAAGCTGGGTTGAAGCACAGGCCCAGACTCAAGAAGGAAGCATGATCTCTCCCACTCTCTGACTCTGCATCTTATCACCAGCTGGCCCCTAGTGTGTGGACAACAGAGCCCCAAATCTCCAGTGAGAAGAAAGAAATAGGGAGTAATGTGGCAGAGTCCAGCCTTCACAGGTAGGCACTGGCTCAGCTTATTACTTTGGTATTCTGAGAGGGAAGACCGTGGCCATTTCCTACATGCATGGTTGTCACCTAGCATTGGACGGTGGTACTGCTGATAGTGCTTCTGAATCTGACCCATCACATCAGTCTTCCCTTGTTCAAGGGAGGAGTGATGAAAGGGCTTGGGAGAAAAGAATTTTCTGTAAGATTAGGAATACTGAAAGGAGAAACCTGCCCCCACCTCTAGTGATCTGGAACTGTGGCTAGAAACTGGTGTGTACATAGAAAAAGTAGGCTGTATGTAAAAAACTGATTTTGCTATTAAAATCTCAAATATATCAAGACTGGAAACTTAAAATGTGGGTCAGTTGATAAAACCAAAGTCATATTCTCAAAAGGAAATTTTCAATAGAAAATTTAAAAGGAACGAAATCTAGCATATAAATGCCCAAGATTTTTAAAGTTTTTGATCATAATGTCAATAAACTACATGCTTTGATTGACAATAAACTGTTGACACTTACAATATATAACAGGGTGAGAGATATATACATTTAAAAACAGAGAACAATGACTTCATAAATTTATGAGAACATTTTTATTGTTTTAAAAATCAAGCCCTGGAATTGTTTTAAGAGCTCAGAGTAAAAAAAAAAAAAAAAAAAAATCAAGTACTGCAAGAAAATATGAAGGCAGATAAAATAATTTTTTAATTTTATTGCATTATAGGTTTGGGGTACATGTGCAGAATGTGCAAGATAGTTGCATAGGTACACATATGGCAGTGTGCTTTGCTGCCTTCCTCCTTCACCCACACTTGGTATTCATCCCCAGGTCATCCCCCAGCCCCCTGCTGTCCCTCCCCATTCCCCCAACAGTCCCCAGTGTATAGTAGACCGCCTCTGTGTCCATGTGTTCTCATTTTCTCACCCACCTATGAGTGAGTATATGTATTTCTTTTTCTGTTCTTGTGTCAGTTTGTTGAGAATGATGTTTTCCAGATTCATCCATGTCCCTACAAAGGACACAAACTCATCATTTTTGATTGCTGCATAATATTCCATGTGTATATGTGCCACATTTTCCCAGTCCAGTCTATCATCGTTGGGCATTTGGGTTGGTTCAGGTCTTTGCTATTGTAAACAGTGCTGCAATGAACATTGTGTGCATGTGTCCTTATAGTAGAGCGATTATAGTCCTTTGGATAGAATACCTGATAATGGGATTGCTGGGTCAAATGGAATTTCTATTTCTAGGTCCCTGAGGAATCGCCACACTGTCTTCCACAATGGTTGAACTAATTTACACTCCCACCAACAGTGTAAGAGTGTTCCTATTTCTCCACATCCTCTCCAGCATCTGCTGTCTCCAGATTTTTAATGATCGCCATTCTAACTGGTGTGAGATGATATCTCAATGTGGTTTTGATTTGCATCTCTCTAATGACCAATGATGATGAGCACTTTTTCATTTGTTTGTTGGCCTCATGTATGTCTTCTTTTGTAAAGTTTCTGTTCATATCCTTTGCCCATTTTTGAATGGGCTTGTTTATTTTTTCCTGTAAATCTGTTTGAGTTCTTTGTATAATTCTGGATATCAGCCCTTTGTCAGATGTGGAAACTGCAAAGATTTTCCCCATTCTGATGGTTGCGATTCACTCTAGTGACTGTTTCTTTTGCTGTGCAGAAGCTGTGGAGTTGATTAGGTCCCATTTGTCTATTTTGGCTTTTTATTTGCCAATGCTTTTGATGTTTTGGTCATGAAGTCCTTGCCTACTCCTATGTCCTGAATGGTTTTGCCCAGATTTTCTTCTAGGGTTTTTATGGTGTCAGGTCTTATGTTTAAATCTTTAATCCATCTGGAGTTAATTTTAGTGTAAGGTGTCAGGAAGGGGTCCAGTTTCTGCTTTCTGCACATGGCTAGCCAGTTTTCCCAACACCATTTATTAAATAGGAATCCTTTCCCCATTGCCTGTTTTTGTCTGGTTTATCAAGATAATATGGTTGTAGATATTTTGTGTTGCCTCGATGCTTCTGTTCTGTTCCATTGGTCTATATCTCTGTTTTGGTACCAGTACCATGCTGTTTTGATTACTGTAGCCTTGTAGTATAGTTTGAAGTCTGGTAGCGTGATGCCTCCCGCTGTGTTCTTTTTGCCTAAATTGACTTGGCTATGCGGCTCTTTTTGGTTCCATATAAGAAATTCATGGTGGTTTTTCCAGTTCTGTGAAGAAATTCAATAGTAGTTTGATGGGGATAGCATTGATTCTGTAAATTACTTGGGCAGTATAGCCATTTTCACGATATTGATTCTTCCTAACCACGAGATAAAATAAATTAAATTAAATTGCAGCCTCCAGAATTAACTAGTTCAGACACAGAGTCAAAGTCATTACAAACATCTTTCTATTCACTTATGAAATAAATGGTTAAACTAGTAGTCAGAAAAAGAGATAATTTTACAGAAATAAATTTTACAATGACAAGCTTATACTTATACATGCTATTCAAATTTTAAAAGTATTGAATTTCATTTTACTAGATTATGATAAAATAAAGGAAGGAGAACAAGAAAGAGCTGAATCTTTGGTTAATAATTTCTCTAACTGAAAATGTATTCATTTCTGAAACGGTCCTTCAGGGTTAAGCTAAAAGAAATAGAATAATTATTTTTTGGTAATGACATTTTAAAATGTATGCAAAAATAGGAAAGTCCTTGCTTTGGGAGATGACATTTCAGGAGGATAAGCTCCTTGTATTTTCTGCCACACTCTCTCTGCCTTCAATGTTTTTCACATACATTTAGTCATTACAGTATAACATAAAGAAAGGTATACAAATTATAAGTACATTGCTGTATGAAATTACAAAGTGAACATACCTATGTATAATGATCACCCAACAGTTAGTATATTGCATAATTCTACATTCCCCTTGTGCCCCTTGTAGTTAGCTTGATTCCTCTCCCAGAAAAGTAAGTGCTATCCTCACCTCCAATGGCCTTCTTTTGTCTGATTTTAAATTTATGTTAGTAGTATCATATGATATGCAGTCTTTTGTGTTTAACTTCTTTTTTTTTCTTTTTTGAGACGGAGTTTCTCTTGTTACCCACCCAAGCTGGAGTGCAATGGCGCGATCTCGGCTCACCGCAACCCTCCGCCTCCTGTCTCCAGATTTTTAATGATCGCCATTCTAACTGGTGTGAGATGGTATCTCAATGTGGTTTTGATTTGCATCTCTCTAATGACCAATGATGATGAGCACTTTTTCATATGTTTGTTGGCCTCATGTATGTCTTCTTTTGTAAAGTTTCTGTTCATATCCTTTGCCCATTTTTGAATGGGCTTGTTTGTTTTTCCTGTAAATCTGTTTGAGTTCTTTGTAAATTCTGGATATCAGCCCTTTGTCAGATGTGTAAACTGCAAAGATTTTTTCCCATTCTGATGGTTGCCGATTCACTCTAGTGACTGTTTCTTTTGCTGTGCAGAAGCTGTGGAGTTTGATTAGGTCCCATTTGTCTATTTTGGCTTTTGTTGCCAATGCTTTTGGTGTTTTGGTCATGAAGTCCTTGCCTACTCCTATGTCCTGAATGGTTTTGCCCAGATTTTCTTCTAGGGTTTTTATGGTGTCAGGTCTTACGTTTAAGTCTTTAATCCATCTGGAGTTAATTTTAGTGTAAGGTGTCAGGAAGGGGTCCAGTTTCTGCTTTCTGCACATGGCTAGCCAGTTTTCCCAACACCATTTATTAAATAGGAATCCTTTCCCATTGCCTGTTTTGTCTGGTTTATCAAAGATAATATGGTTGTAGATATTTTGTGTTGCCTCCGATGCTTCTGTTCTGTTCCATTGGTCTATATCTCTGTTTTGGTACCAGTACCATGCTGTTTTGATTACTGTAGCCTTGTAGTATAGTTTGAAGTCTGGTAGCGTGATGCCTCCCGCTGTGTTCTTTTTGCCTAGAATTGACTTGGCTATGCGGCTCTTTTTGGTTCCATATGAAATTCATGGTGGTTTTTCCAGTTCTGTGAAGAAATTCAATGGTAGTTTGATGGGGATAGCATTGATTCTGTAAATTACTTGGGCAGTATAGCCATTTTCACGATATTGATTCTTCCTAACCACGAGATAAAATAAATTAAATTAAATTGCAGCCTCCAGAATTAACTAGTTCAGACACAGAGTCAAAGTCATTACAAACATCTTTCTATTCACTTATGAAATAAATGGTTAAACTAGTAGTCAGAAAAAGAGATAATTTTACAGAAATAAATTTTACAATGACAAGCTTATACTTATACATGCTATTCAAATTTTAAAAGTATTAGATTTCATTTTACTAGATTATGATAAAATAAAGGGAAGGAGAACAAGAAAGAGCTGAATCTTTGGTTAATAATTTCTCTAACTGAAAATGTATTCATTTCTGAAACGGTCCTTCAGGGTTAAGCTAAAAGAAATAGAAAAATAATTATTTTTAATGACATTTTAAAATGTATGCAAAAATAGGAAAGTCCTTGCTTTGGGAGATGACATTTCAGGAGGATAAGCTCCTTGTATTTTCTGCCACACTCTCCTCTGCCTTCCAATGTTTTTCACATACATTTAGTCATTACAGTATAACATAAAGAAAGGTATACAAATTATAAGTACATTGCTGTATGAAATTGCACAAAGCGAACATACCTATGTAATGATCACCCAACAGTTAGTATATTGCATAATTCCCTACATTCCCCCTTGTGCCCCTTGTAGTTAGCTTGATTCCTCTCCCAGAAAAGTAAGTGCTATCCTCACCTCCAATGGCCTTCTTTTGTCTGATTTTAAATTTATGTTAGTAGTATCATATGATATGCAGTCTTTTGTGTTTAACTTCTTTTTTTTTTTTTTCTTTTTTGAGACGGAGTTTCGCTCTTGTTACCCACCCAAGCTGGAGTGCAATGGCGCGATCTCGGCTCACCGCAACCTCCGCCTCCTGGGTCCAGGCAATTCTCCTGCCTCAGCCTCCTAAGTAGCTGGGATTACAGGCAAGCGCCACTGTGCCCAGCTAATTTTTTGTATTTTTAGTAGAGATGGGGTTTCACCATGTTGACCAGGATGGTCTCGGTCCCTCGACCTCGTGATCCACCCGCCTCGGCCTCCCAAATTGCTGGGATTACAGGTGTGAGCCACCGTGCCTGGCCCTGTGTTTAACTTCTTTAGCTAAACATAATTTTCCCATGTTTTATTTATGCTCTTAAGTATGGCAGTTATTCAATCATTTTATTGCTACATAGTACTCCATCATATGAATGAGGAAAGTTCATTTATTAATTCTATTCATCATGTCTGCAATATTATATATTGTGCTGTATGAACAATCTTGCACATATTTTTGGTGATAATTATACTTGTGTGTGGATTTCCCTAAGTATTTACCTGTATGAAGAACTACTAAATCATAGGACATTGCATACATCTAGCTTTCTTATATGCTACCAAAGTGGCATATAAGTTCCAAAATTGTCATATCAATTTATGCTCCCATCAGTTGCGTATTACAGTTTCTTTTTCTCCACATTCACTATAATTTGGCATCTTTCCCCCTCCTGGCCATTCAAGTTGATACGTAGTAGCAATGTCAATTATAGGTTTAATTTCCTGATGCTTAATGATGTTAAAGCATGGTCTCACATGTATTTTAATCATTTGGAATCTGTTGTGCAGTGCCTGTTCTATACTTTTGCCATTTTTTTTCTGTTAATTTGTTTGTCTTGTTTATGATTTTTGGTGTTCTTTACATATTCTTACTGAAACACTGTGGAGATATGTATCACATAGTATATCCCACTCTGTGGCTTGCCTTTTCACTCTCTTAATAGTATATTTGGATGAACAGAAGTTCTTCATGTTAATTGTAACAAATAAAATAATAATTAATTTTTATCCTTTATAACATGTGTATATACATATATAAAGGTAAAAATTTTTAACTTTTTGACTGTTTTGGCTTTGTTTAATATTTAAAGTGGAGATATTATAAACAACATTACCTGATCACAATGTGATGAAACTAAAAATTATAAATAAACTAAGATAGCGTACAAGGCCTTCCAACAGGAATTTTAAGAAAAGTGTATTTTAAAACTCCCAAGTAACACGGGAAATACAAACAAAAATGATAGAATTTCTAAACAAAGAGTAATGAAAACACTGTGTATGAGAATCTGTGGCATACATTTAAAATGGTGATCAAAGAAAAAATGTCACAGTCTCATACATTTTTGACAATAAAAATAAAAATTAAAATAGATTGAACTCCCATCTAAAAAAGCTAAAAAAAGAAAAAATAACAAAAGAAAGCACAAGAAAGAAAATAATAAAGAAAAAGGAGAAAGTAATCAGTTAGAAGAGAGATAAATCCTAGATCTATAAGTGCTACATTTATTAGTTAATAAATCAAAATCATAGATTTTAGGAAAAAAACAAAGTAGGCAACATGCTAGCTAACTTCATTAATACAACCAGAGAAATTACAAATATGCTATCTAAGCTGTAATGGATAATAACAGTTAAAAATTGGAGTACTTTAAAAAATTATAAATATTTCTTTCTGATACGCTATGCATATAAAACTGAAACCCAGATAAAATGTATAATTGCTTAGGAAAATACTGTGTCAACATTGACTCCATTAGAGATGGAAAATTTAACAAATTAATTTTCATAGAAAGAATAAAAGCTAAAGTTATAACTATCTCATTAAAATCTCTAAGCCAAGATAGTTTTAAAGGGGAATTCTCCCTATATTCAAAAACCAGATAGTCTCAGTGCTTCATTATCTAATCCAAAGCATTGAAAATTAAGGGAAATGTCATAATTGTTTTTATAAAAGCAACTAAAGCATTGATACTTAAATTAGGCAAGACAGTACCAAAAAATTACAAATAGATGTCACCTATTAATATTGTATATTACACATACATACACCCTTTATACTTAAACTCACCATCTTTTTTAATGATGAAACACTAAATGAATTTCACATTAAGACATTAAGAGATCAGGACACAGATAAGGATATAATTTGTTTCCACAGCTATTCATCATTGTTTTGGAGGTATTAACTAATGCAATTAGAAACATCATTTAGAGCTGTAAGATCTCAGAAAGAATTAAAACTACTTCTATTAGCAAATATGATTGTGTATCTGGAAAACACAAGAGAATAAATGATAAAGGCTACTCAAACAAGACACCATGGAATATTATGCAGCAATCAAAAATGACGAGTTTATGTCCTTTGTAAGGACATGGATGAATCTGGAGAACGTCATTCTCAGCAAACTGACACAAGAACAGAAAAGGAAATACCACATATTCTCACTCATAGGCAGGTGAGAAAAATGAGAACACATGGACACAGGGAGGGGGGTATTACACACTGGGGTCTATTGGGGGAATAGGAGAGGACAGTGGGGGGCTGGGAGGGATAGCCTGGGGAGAAACGCCAAATGTGGGTTAAGGGGAGGAAGGCAGCAAAACACACTGCCATGTGTGTACCTATGCAACTATCTTGCACGTTCTGCACATGTACCCCAAAACCTAAAATGCAATAAAAATTTAAAAAAAGAAAACAATACAATAAATAAGATAGAAAATTACCATATAGATCTTAATAGATTCGATCTTAAACTAGAGATTATAATTCTGTAGGATAAATACATTTAAAATAGAGAAAACATGATAAGATACTTAAATTTATTGAGAGGCTGGGTGCAGTGGCTGTAATCCCAGCACTTTGGGAGGCCAAGGCAGGCAGATAACTAGAGGTCAGGAGTTGGAGACAAGCCTGGCTAACATGGTGAAACCCCATCTCTACTACCCCGGGGAATCGCTTGAACCCAGGAAGCAGAGGTTGCAGTGAGCCCAGATCGTGCCATTGCACCCCAGTCTGGGTGACAAAGTGAAATTCTGTCTCAAAAAAAAAATTAATTAAAATTTCAATGCTTGTGAAAGACACAAGTAAACTTGAACAAATGGAAAGACTTTACATTTTCTTAGAATTATTCAGCATCATAAAACTATAAGTTTTTTATAAGTTAACTTGTTAATTTCACTCAATCTCAATTTAAAATGTCAGTCATCATTTTGATGGAGCCAGACATTTTGGCATAAAACTTCATATGGAAAAATAAACTTAAAATAATTTACAAGAATACATACTAAAAGAAAAAGCTACAGCTGGGCATGGTGGCATATACCTGCAATCTTAGCTACTTGGGAGGCTGAAACAGAAAGATTGCTTGAGACCAGAAGTTCAAGTCCAGCCTGGACCGTATAATGAGATCCCAGTCTTTTTAAAAGACAAAAGAAAAAGCTGCAAGTGGGTAGGAGGACTCGCCCTTTAAGTCTTTTAAGACATAAAACACATTATAAAGTCACTGTGATTAAAACTGTGGTGCTGGTGCATGAATAGAAAGACCAGTGGAATAAAGGAGAATTTCCACCATATAAAAGTGCATGTAGAATTTCAGTATGAGATGAAGTTGGCATTACATATGACTAAAAGATTAACTGTTTAATAAATTGTGCTTAATAACTGGTTTTGCCAAACAGACCAAAAATTTATGTGTAAAAAATTATCATATAAATGCCAGAAGAATGTGTATAAATTCCTCTTTAACTCGTGTATAGTGAAAAGATTTCCAACTAATATCAAAAATCCAGAGGCCATAAAAATTGATTCATTTGAAGTTATAAAATATAAGTTCTATAATTAGATGATATTATTATATCAATATTAGTTGTCTGATTTTTCCATCTGAACTGTGATTATGAAAGAGAATTTCCTCGTTTTTAAGAAAATGTGCAATAAAGTACTTAGAGATAAAGCGACATCGTGTCTGCAACTTACTCTCAAAGGCTTCAGAAAAAAATTACATAGATATACAGAGAATTAGAAAGAGAAGAGAATTTAGCAAATAATATAATATGTATATAAGCCTTTTAGTGCTGTTCTTGTAACTTTTCTAGAGGTTAAATTGTGTCAAATTTTTAAAAATGAATAAATAAAAGGAACACAGTAATTTTAAAAGACATTTGATACTGCAAGGCCATGGTGATTTTCTTCTATGTTTTCCTCTAAAAGATTTATTATTTTATCTCTCACATTTAGATTTAAAATACTTCTGGAATTGATTATTTTGTATGTTATGCAGAAGGAGTTAAGATTTGCTTTTTTCCATAGCAATATCCAATTGACAAAGCACAATTAGAAATACTTTTTGCCACTGCAGTGTTATGGTACTGTGTCATAAATCAAGTGACCAGATATGTGTATGTGTTTCTGGGCTGTCTAGCCTGTTCATTTGGTCTAGTTTTTTTTTTTCCCCATAATACAGTCTCTTAATTACGACACTTTTTAAATAAGTCTTGTATCTGGTAATGTGAACCTTTCAGCTTTAGTATTCTTTAATATTGTCTTGACTATTCCTCTCCCTCTGTACTTCTACGTCCATTTTAGAATCATCTTGCCAATTTCAAAAACCTGCTGAATATTTTATTGGGATTGTATAGAATTTACAGAGAGAGTGTAGGAAATATTTCATCTTTACATTATTTATTCCTCCAGTCCAAGAACATGAAATTTATTTGGAACTTCTTAAAATTCTCTAAATAATATTTTGTACTGTATAGTGCAGCAATTTTTGCCCTTCTTTTATTAGATTTATTCCCTTGAATTTGGCCTTTTTAATGCTACTTTATATGATATAGTTTAATTTTTTTCCATTTGTAGTTTGCTGATATATAGAAGTCACTGGTCTTTATATATTGAACTTGTATCAGATGTAGCTTGCTAAATTCATTTATATCTTCTAAGTATGTAAATTCTTTTGAATTGTATATATACATAATTATGTCATCTGTGAATAAAGACATTTTAATTTCTTCCTTTTCCATACAAGCTTTTTTTTTTTTTTTTTTGCTTTATTTCACTAGCTAGGATCACCATCATATTGTTTAACGAAAGTAGGGATAATGGCCATTCTTGTATCATTTCCACCATCCCAAGTCTCAGGAAGAATGCCTTCCATAATTTACCATTATTACGTTTGCTATAAACATTTTTCTCCTATTCCTTAGTTCTAATGTTTTAAAAAATGTAAATCATGAATGCTTATTGAATTTGTCAAATAGTTTTTCTTCACTTGTGGAGATTACCATATGATTTTTCTTCTTTTCTGAATGTGGGAATTGTGCTGATAGATTTTCCAATGGTAAACCACATTTGCCCTGTAGGAAATCACCCTCTTAGTCATGCTGTGTAATCTCTTTCTATTTATTGCTGGATTCTATTTTCTAATATTCATTTTAGCAGTAGGCATTTATCTGTAATTTTCCTTTCTTGTAATATTCTCATGATTTATGCCCTATTTGGGGAGAATAAGTTATGTAGAAACTTCTTGGAGTTGGTCATAAAAAGAACCTACAGTGCAATTTGGCAGTACAGGAGAAAGTAACCTGGTAGCACAACTTCTGGAAATTAATCCTAAAAAAAAATGAGAGATTAATGAGAATTTATATCTTTACCTATTTATTTACATATTTTAGAGATAGCGTCTCACTCTGTCACCTGGGCTGGAGTGTAGTGGCATGATCATAGCTCATGACAGCCTTAAAATTCCAGTGCTCAAGCGATACTCCCACATCAGCCTCCTGGGTAGCTAGGGCTACGAGTGTGCACCACCATGCCTGGCTATTTGTTTATTTATTGTAGAGACAGGGTCTAACTATGTTTATCAGGCTGGTATCAAACTCCTGGTCTTAAGTGATCCTCCCACCTTGGCCTCCCAAAGGCTGGGATTATAGGTATGAGCCAGCATGTTTGGCCTAATAAGAATTTTATGTACAGTATGCCCATTATAACAACAGTATTTGGAATAAGATATTATAAACTGTTTTTCTAAGACTTCCCAATTATTCCCATTCAACCAACTCTGAGTAATTTGGTGATCTTTGGCAGCAGCGAGAGTCAAGAAGAGAAGTCAAGATAGTGGACTGAGAACAGCTGATAGTTCCCATCAAAATAAATAAACCACCACCCACTCCCAGATACACCTTCACCCAGGCTCTCCCTCTCTTCTCCTCTCTCCTTTTAGAAGTTATTATCTTCTAAAAATAATAGAAATATGCAATTTGGACTTAAAAAGACTTGGTTATTTTACCTTGATTCTACTCATTGTAGTTGGGGAAATGACAGGCAGATACAAGATTCAAGAATTTTCCAAGCTTGCAGGTTCAAAATACTTCTTGTTTTTAGCTTTAAATCCTTCTCCAGGAAATGCAAATCAAAACCACACTGAGATATCACCTCACGCCAGTTAGAATGGCGATCATTAAAAAACCTGGAGACAATAGGTGCTGGAGAGGATGTGGAGAAATAGGAACACTTTTACACTGCTGGTGGGAGTGTAAATTAGTTCAACCATTGTGGAAGACAGTGTGGCGACTCCTCAAGGATCTAGAAATAGAAATTCCATTTGACCCAGCAATCCCATTACTGGGCATATACCCAAAGAACTATAAATCGTTCTACTATAAAGACACATGCACACGTATGTTTGTTGCAGCCCTGTGTACAATACCAAAGACCTGGAACCAACCCAAATGCCCATCAATGATAGACTGGACAAAGAAAATGTGGTACATATGCACCATGGAATACTATGCAGCCACAAGAAAATATGAGTTCGTGTCCTTTGTAGGGACTTGGATGAATCTGGAAACCATCATTCTCAGCAAACCGACACAAGAACAGAAAGCCAAACACCACATGTTCTCACTCATAGATGGGTGTTGAACAATGAGAACATGTGGACTCAGGGAGAGGAGCATCACACACTGGGGACAGTTGGGGGTAGGGAAGAGATAGCGGGGGTGGGAGGGAGGTGAGGATGGGGAGAGATAACATGGGGGAAAATGCCAGATATAGTATGCACCTAAAGTAAAATAAGTTAATTTAAAAAAAATCCTTCTCCATAGAATATCACACTTTTTCACCTTATTCTCTAGTCAAATGTCTCCCAAATTCTCCCCAAAGTTAAAGTTCATAAAAGCCATGTATCTCTGCTCTTCATTTCTACTTATTTAGCTTGTGGCTGTATTTGTCCCATATATTTCAACAGCCAATGTGCCATTGGGGGTGGGTGGGGGGAGGTGAGGAGGTGGTTCCCATAAATGGAAAAACCTGAAGTAGATTTGTCCCTTTATAGTTTTACAAGAAACGTGTCCCCCTCTGTCTCAGATTTCAGCTGTATCCTCAGTTCAGTTAAATTTTGTGGCTCTGAGCCTTAAGAATATTTATAGTCTTCTTTTTTTTCCTTTGAGATAGAGTTTCACTCTGTTACCCAGGCTGGAGTGTAGTGGCATGATCTCGGCTCACTGCAGGCTCTGCCTCCCAGGTTCAAGAGATTCTCCTGCCTTAGCTTCCCAGTAGCCAGGACTACAGGCAGGTGCCACCACACCTAGCTAATTTTTGTATTTTTAGTAGAGATGGGATTTTGCCATGTTGCACAGGCTGGTCTTGAACTCCTGAACTCAGGTGATCCACCCGCCTCGGCTGCCCAGAGTGCTGAGATTACAGGTGTGAGCCACCGAGCCTGGCAATAGTCTATTCTTTTAAAATTTCATCTCTGTCTCCTCATAATTTATTAACTGAGTTTTTCTACTAACTACATTAATTTAGTCCTATAAAATTCTTCTAACATACAATATAATCTTCAAGAATAGTTGAGAACATGTCTGTACTTTTAAAAATTACCTAACCAATTATATCTTGTGTAGCTATTGCTCAAACCTGTAGGTTTTCCTACTTATCACCAGGAGAAAATCTAAATGATCATCAACAGGGGAGTGCTTAAATAAATTATGGTACATCCATACAACATTGTAATATACAGGCATTAATAAATATATAGTTAAAGATTATGTACAAATATCCAAATATGTCAGTAATACATAGAATGTAAAATTTACAAAGGGTTGTATGGAGTATTTTTTTTTCAGAAAATCAACATGAAGGCTTCTAGTCAGAAATAACTTATAGTGGCTTTTAGTTAGAAATGATTTGTGTCAGGCAGTCCTTAACATACCTTCTTGAACATACCACTTAAATAACTATTAATAGATGTGTCACTTTTGTTTCAGAGGTAGAATATCATGACAGACCATTGTGACAATTGTATCAACTAAGACAAAAACCTGATGAAATAAAAGAAAATGCACAAAAGTACTCATTTGTAAAGATGCAAAAGAGCTGTGTATACAAATAAATTTAAAGAAACTAAATCAGGGCATGTCCTTGTTTGGTGAACAAAGATCAGTAGCTGCTAGAGTTATGTGATGAGTCTGTGCAATGGTGGACAAGGTATCAGAACAATAATAGGTGAAGGAACTTTACTGGAGTAAGAAAAAGCCAGTAAAACTTTAAGAGCATGTAGAGTAGCTTGCCAGATTGGTGTCTTCAAGAGGCCCAAACAGTGGACAGAAATGATAAGGATGTACAATCACATGATGTTTAATGATGGGGATGTGTTTTGAGAAATGCGTTGTTAGGCAATTTCATCATTGTGTAAATATCATAGAGTGTATTCACATGACCCTAGATGGTATAACCTAGTACACATTCAGGCTACGCAGCCTGCTACACACCTAGGCCTATTGCTTCTGGGCTACACAGCTGTACAGTGTGATAGTATATTGAATATTATAGCTGATTGTAACACAGTGATGAGTATCTGTATATGTAAACATATATAAACATATAAAAGGTACAGTAAAAATACAGTATTATAATCTTATGAGACCACCATTATATATGAGGTCTATCATTGGCTGAAATATTGCTATTTGGTGCAGGACCGTATATGAAGTCTGATAGGAATCAAGGATCAAATTTCTTTTCATATTGATATTCAACTGATCCAGCACCATCTTTTAAAAAGATTTTTGCTGAGTACTTATGATTTGAGCTCAGAAATGCCTATAACTGTCAGGAACACCATTCATACCCATAAAACAAGAAAAAGAGACAGAAAAAAATGCAAATTAATGACTTCCTGGGAACCCTTCAGAGAACTGAGGTCTCATGAAATACATTTAATGTAAAAATTAGTGAAATATGGGTGCTTGCAGGTGGAAAGAGGACATGAGCATTTGCTTGCTTGGGACAGACACTGCCTAAATGCCACATAAGCCAGGGGTCCCTAACGAACTGGTACTGGTCTGTGGCCTGTTAGAAACAGGCCCACACAGCGGGAAGTAAGCAGAGAGTGAGTGAGCAAAGCTTCATCTGTGTTTACAGCCACTCCCCGTGACTTGTGTTACTGCCTGAGCTCTACCTCCTGTTAGATCAGTGGCGGCATTAATTTCTCATAGGAATGCGAACCCTATTGTGAACTGTGCCTGCCGGGGATTTGGTTGCATACTCCTTATGAGAATCTAATGCCTTATGCTCTGTCACTTTCTCCCATCACGCCCAGAAAGGACTGTCTAGTTGCAGGAGAACAAGATTAGGGCTCCCACTGATCCTACATTATCATGAGCTGTATCATTATTTCATTGTACCTTACAATGTAACAATAATAGAAATACAGTGCCCAATAAATAGGATGCACTTAAATCATCCCAAAACCATGCTCCATTCTCAGTCCTTGAAAAATTGTCTTCCACGAAACTGGTCCCTGGTGCCAAAAAGGCTGGGGACTACTGACATAAGCCATTAAGAAGATTAAATTAGAAAATTTCAAGAAATGTCTGAAATTTCAAGACAAGGCTGAGTGTGGACTGACAGGAGAATATGAAGTCCGTGGAGGGGTCTCACATTGTCTTCTGACCTTCTTCTCCAAGAACCTGTCTAGATGCCCACAGAAAAGACCTGAGAGGATCCTTAGAAAGAACACCAATAGAGCTTGCTGGGGAGACAGAAACAACAACCCCTACCAGAAGTTCCAGCTAACTCATCTTCCCTATTTTCCTTATGGTACAAAAGGTTTAATCTACAGGGAAAGAGGTATCAAAACTGTAACCTGGTTGTAGGAGGGGAATGTGAAAAAAAGAGAAGTGCTACTCCTTGGGAAGGAGCGGGGTAAGAAGTTTTTTGTTTTGTTTTAGTCTCCCTACTCCCCTTTTCTTTGTATCTTCCCTTTGTCCTGCTTTCTCCAGAAAGTGTATCAGTATACCAGTTTTAAAGCTCTGGTTCATGTAGAGTAACCATTGCAACAAGGAACTTCAAACCCAGCTCAGACCCTTACTATATTAGCAAACACCCCATAATAAAGTTCTAGCAAAGTGAAAGCCACACTCATGTCCAAGCATAAAATGTAGTATTTATGTTTGTATCTCCTGCCCTGTACACATATACGGCTTTTAACAAAAATTATGAGGTACACAAAAATCCCACATTCTGAAGAGACAATGCAATAATTAGAACAAGATCCAGGTGTGAAACATATGTTGCAACTATCAAAGAATTAAAAATAACTGTGATTAATGTATCACAATCTCTAATGAGAAAAGTAGAGAGCGTGTAAGATCAGACAGATTACTTTAGCAGAGATGAAAATGATGAGAACAGGTCAAATGTAAATGGTAGAAATAAGAAACATAGTAGTAAAGATGAAGAATGCCTTCTATGGATATATCAATAGACTTAATATAGCCAAGGGAAGAATCACTGAACGTGAAAAACCATCACGCAAAATTTCATAAACTGAAACATACAATAAAGAGTGAAATCAAAAGCAGAATAAAACTCACAACATCTGTTAGACAATATCAAATAAGTTAATATACACATAATTGGAATATCAGAAAGAAAAGAAGGGCCACAAGATAAATTTAAGCAGAAAAATAGTCCCAAGTTTTCCAAAATTAATGACAGACAACCCCTCCCCACACAGATCTAAGAAGCTCAGAGACCATCAAACAGGATCAATACCAAAATAAAACCACATAAAGTCATGTCATATTCAAGTTTTTGAGAACCAAAGAAAAACATTCTAGAAGGTAGCCAATGGATGGGAAGGGGCATATTATCTATAGAGAAACTATAGTAATAATTACAGCAGACTTCTCATCAGAAATCATGTAAGTCAGAAGACAAGGAAGTTACATATTTAAAGTGCTGGAAGAAAAACAAAACTCTTTCAACCCAGAATTCTATCCCTTGTGAAAATATTCCTAGACAAATGTAAATTGAGAGAATTCATTGTTAGCAGGCCATTTGTAGAAATGGTAAAATAAATTATTCAGGCAAAAGGAAAATGGTAAGTTCAGAATCTTGGATCTACACAAAGAAATGTAGAACATTGACAATGGAACAATACATGAGAGTAAAATATACTCTTCCTTTTCTTATATTTACTAGAAAATAGAACAGACTATTTAAAACAATAATAGTAACAAAATACCATGTGTTGATAGCTTATGTAAAAATGAAACGTGAACAATGCCTCAAGATATGAAAGGGGACAACAGGGAATGTATTGTTATAAGGTTTTTACACTACGCAAAAATTCATACAATAGTATCTGAAATTGGACTTAGGTTATTAAAAATATTCATTGCAAATGTAAGAACGATTATGTAAAAAAAGAAAAATAGAGATATAAATAATAATTTAATAGAGCATACAGAAAAGTCATAAACACATCAATTAAACCTGAAGAAGGTAGATAAAAAAGGAAAAAAGAAATAAAAATAAAATGAAACAAGTAGCAATGAGCTAGAAAGATCATATATTTTAATCCAACTATAACAATAACCACTTCAAATGAGAATGATCTACACACACCAATTAAAAGATGAGTATTAAGACCTTAAAAGCACAAGCGACAAAACCAAAAATAGACAATGGAACTTAATTAAACTAAAAAGCTTCTGCATAGCAAAAGAAATAATCAACAAAGTGGACAACTTGCAGAAAGGGAGAAAATTGCAAACTGAAACTGACAGGGGAATTATATCCAGAGTTTACGAGGAGCTCAACATAACCCCCAAATAACTTCCATTAAAATGTGGACATAGGATATGAACACACATTTTTTTAAAAGAAGACATTAAAATGGCCAGTAAGCATATGAATAAATGCTCAACATCACTAATCATCAGAGAAATGCAAATTAAAATCATTATGAGATACTACCTTGTACTACTCAGAATGGCTATTAATAAAAAGACACACACAAAAAAACAAAACCAAAGATGTTGGTGAGGACACAAAAAAAGGGAACACTTATACACTACTGGTGGGAATGTAAATTTGTATGGCCCCTGTGGAAAGCAACATGGATATTCCTCAAAAACTAAAACTGGAACTATCTTTAGATCCAGCAAATCCTACTACTGAGAATCTACCCAAAGAAAAAGAAATAATCATATCAAAAATATGCTTGCACTCATATGTTTATCACAGCACTATTTACAGTAGCAAAGATATGGAATCAACCTACATGTCCATCACTGGATGATTGGATAAAGAAAATGTGATATATGTGTATACATATATACATATATATCACAAATATATGTATATATAAAACTGTGATATATACCTATACATATATATATACATATGATACATACGTACACATACATAATGGAATACTATTCTGCCATAGAAAAGAGTAAAATCATGTTTTTAGCAGCAATGTGAATGGAACTGGAGGCCCTGAAGTGAAGTGAAAGAACTCAGAAACATAAAGTCAAATACTACATGTTCTCACTCATAAGCAGGAGCTAATAACATGTACAAATGGACAAAGACTGTGGAATACTAGTCATTGGAGATTTGAAAGTGTGGGAAGGTGGGAGGGGGGATGAGAAATTACTTAATGAGTACGATGTACACTGTTTAGGTGATGGTTATGAGGGAATGTATTCTCTTCCTGGGTCCACAAGGGGGCGTGGTTTCAAAAGGCAAGAACTTCCCAGCTGCATGCCGGACCTGCCTTCTTCCACGTCTCCATCCAGGAGCCTAGAAGTCTTTGTTTAACCTTTGAGTGGGCGGGAAGAAAGACTGCCCAGGTGAGTTTCCTTTGTTTAGAAAAGCCCATGAGAAGCTATTGGAGGACTGTGAGCCAAACAACAAATCACATGTCAGAAATCAAAGATAATCACTCCAGCAGAAGTTTAAAGGAAACTTTAAACATTAAATAAGTTTAAAGAAGTTTAAACTTTAAAGAAGTTTCTGTCCTTTCATAGGACAGAAAACTTGAATGGGGTTGGAATATCTCCCAGGTTAAAAGTCCCCTTCTCCCACATCTGTGTAGACTCCACTTCTGGATCCCGTCTCACAAAATCATGAGAGCTCTCTCTCTATTTCTTTCTCCTTTCTCTCTCTCTCTCTCTCTCTCTCTGTCTAAATAAATCACTTTCTGCAAAATCTTTGGGGTCTGATAGTTACTTAAATGAGCTCACCTCACCTGGCGGGGTCCTCTCCCCCATTCTTGGGTGAGTAAGGGACCAAGGGCCTGGAAGAACACATCCTGTCAGGGAGCTGAGCCGCCCCTGTGTCCCACAACCTGGTCTCAGTTACACTGAAAGCCCAGACTTCATTGCTATGCAATATCTCCATGTAACAAAACTGCACTTGTACCTCTTAAAACTTTGCAAATACAAACAAGATAGAGATTGTCAGGTTGGATGAAAAGCCAAGACCCAACTATTTGTTGTCTACAGAGAGTCACTTTAAAAACTTAGGTTAAAAGTAAAGGGATCAAGAAAGGTATACAATACTAACACTAAAAGGAAACTGGAATAGTTCCATTGATTTTGGATAAGTAGAGTTCAGGTCATATAAGATTATAACAGATAAAGAGGAACATTACATAGTGACAATGATACCACTTCTCCAAGAAGACATAACAATCCTAAATATGTATGTACCTAACAACAGAGCTTTATTTAAAATACATGAGACAACAATGGATAGATCCAAAAGGAGAAACAGACAATTTCAGAGTAATAGTTGGGGAGTTTAAAACTCATTTCTCTGTAATGAATAGAACAAGTAGGCAGAAAATTAATAAAGATATAGATTACCTGAATTACACTTTTTTTTTTTTTTGAGATGGAGTTTCACTCTTGTTACCCAGGCTGGAGTGCAATGGCATGATCTCGGCTGGCCGCCCGACATAGCTCAGTTGGTGAGCTCCTGGTGCTCAACTGAATGACACTTCTAACCAATTTGACTAATTAAACATTTTATAGAGCACTCTACTCAACATCAGGACAATATATATTCTTCCCCAAGAGACATCACATTCCAGGCCATAAATCTTAACAAACTTAAGAGAATAGAGATCACACAAAATACATTTTGTATAATAGGAAAAAAAAAACTAAACAAGCTTTTTCTCCTATTATATTCCCAATATAGATCACTTCTATAACCAGATATTTAGGGTTTTACCCCCACACCAAACAATTCTTAAGTGAACACTAATCATGTGTTCTATGATTTAATTCAATTCTGACATTATGTACCTGGAGTTAAATTCAGGTCCCTCAGATTGAGGGCATGCCTTAACACTGGTCATGAAAGGAGAGGTTCACTTCTCATTGCATTATATCAAGGGTGGTTAATATTGATCACTTATTTAAGGTGTTGTCTGCCATGTTTCTTCACTGTAAAGATGCAACTTACCTTTTCCATAATCTACTCTTAGGAAGAAAGTCACAAAGTTCAGCCCACACTGTAAGGGAAGAAATTAAGCTCCAGCTTCTGGAGAGAATGAAGCAATAGAAGGAAGCTTCACCTTTTGTAATATTCTTCTCCCAAACTTATAACCCATTTAATCATGAGAAAACATCAGATATATTCAAATTGGGGAACATGCCACAAGGTACCTTAACAGTATGCCTCAATTGTATCAAGGCCATTGAAAAAGAGAAACAAAAAAAAAACTATCACTGAGTAGAGAAGAATACAGAGACACAATAACAAAATGTAATGTGATATACTGTATAGTATCCGATAAAGGACATTAGTGGTTTTAGGGCTCAGAAAGTAATACCCCAAAGTATGGTGCTTTTGCAGGGTGAGTACGTTGAACTAAAGGAGATGGGAGGACCTCAGAAATAGCCTCAGAAGCAAAGTTTCTGAACTTCTCCTGCCTTCCTGTCTCTTGCCCTTCCTTCTCCCCCAAAACAAGTCATAGAAACAAAATTCTTCTTCCCCAGAGATGGTTATAGAAACTAAAACTCCTCTCCACCAAAGTCAACCATAAAACTTAGAAATACTACTCTAACCTACCCACTTCTTTCTGTGTAGGAGCTGGCCATAAAGAAATTCTCTGAACTAACTTGTCTGATAGATCATAAGACCTCCATTCCAGGAGGGTCTTGCCCCATACCTTGGAGGAAGGAATGCTAAACAGAAAGACCAAGAAGAATTTGAACAGACAGGCCTTGCCAGTTTCCCCATCTTGGTCTATTATCATTAGGTCATGCCTTTTTGTCCAATCACATTTCCATATGGCTGTCCATTATTCATAGAATCCAAGCATAAACATGGGCAGTTTTCCCTGGGACTTTGGGCCTTTACTTCTGAATTCTCCAGTGTCATGGATGGTTATGTATTTTTGATGAAGTGACACAAGGTTTCTTCCTGCTTCTAGATTTATGGAGGTATAATTGGCATATAAAAACTGTACCTAATTAATGTGTACAATTTGATGAGTCTGAACATATGTATACACTTAGGTTGCCATCACTACAATCAGAGTAATAAACATATCCATAACCTGCAAGTTTCCTTGTGTTCCTTAATTGATGGGGATGGCATAAGAAAAATTAACATGTAATGTACCATTTTAATAAATGTTTAAATGCAGAATACCTTATTGTTAACTAGACACTATGTTGTGCAGCGAATCTCTGGAACCTGATCATCTTGAATAAATGTAACTTTATACCCACTGAAAAAGAGCTCCCAATATCCCACATCCCCATCCCCTAGTAACCACCACTCTATTGTCTACTTCTACATGTTTAACTATTTTTGATGCCTCATAGAAGAGAAGTTATGCAGTATTTGTTCTTCTGCAATTGATTAATTTCTTTAGCAGAGTATCTTCTAGATCCATCCATGTTGTCATGAAAGATAGAATTTCCTTTTTATTTTAATTTTTTAATTTTAAATTTTTTGGGTACATAGGTAGGTGTATATATTTATGAAATACATGAGATGATTTGGTACAAGCATGTGCTGTATGATGATCGCATCATGGAGAATGGGGTATGCATCCCTCCAAGCATTTATCTTTTGTATTATAATTTCAAAAACCCTGTTACACTCTTTTAGTTATTTTTAAATGTACAATTAAGTTATTATTGACAACAGTCACCCTGTTGTACTATCAAATAATAGGTGTTATGAATTCTTTCTATTTTTTGTGCACAATAATGAACCTGACCTCCTCGCCAGCCCTCACTACCCTTTCCAGCCTCTGGTAACCAGGCTTCTACTCTCTATGTCCATGAGTTCAACTTTTTGGATTTTTAGGTCCCACAACTAAGTGAGAACATGCAATGTTTATTTTGCTGTGCTTGGCTTATTTCACTTAACATAATTTTCTCCAGTTTCATCCATCGTGTTGCAAATGATAGGATCTCATTGTTTTTATGACTGAATAGTACTCCATTATGTATATATACCATGCTTTCTTTATCCATTCACCTCTTGATGGACACTTAGGTTGCTTCCAAATCTTAGCTATTGTGAATAGTGCCACAACAAATATGTGAGTACAGATACCTCTTCAATATACTGATTTTCTCTCTTTGGGGTTATATATCCAGCAGTGAAATTGCTGGATCATATGGTAGCTTAAGTTTTAGTTTTCTGAACTAAATGGATTAAGTCTTTAATTCATTTTGATTTGATTTTTGTATATGGTGAAAGGGGCCTAATTTCATTATTCTGCATATGGATATCCAGTTTTCCCAGCACCATTTATAGAACAGATTGTATTTTCCCTAGTGTAGGTTCTTGGCACCTTTGTCATAAATGTGTTCACTGTAGGTGTGTGGATTTGTTTATAGGTTCTCTATTCTGTTCCATTGGTCTATGTGTCTCTTTTCATGCCAGTATCATGCTGTTCTGGTTATTATATTTCAGCAGTATAAATTTGAAGTTACATACTGTATTATTTTATTGTTTAAAATAGCGTTGGTTATTCTTGGTCTTTTTTGGTTTCAGATAAATTTTAAAGTTGTTTTTTCTATTTCTTTGAAGAATGTCATTGGTATTTTGAGAGGGATTGCATTGAATCTGTAAATTGCTTAGGGCTGTATGAAGATTATAACAATATTGATTCTTCCAATCTATGAACATGGAATATTTTTCCATTTTTTGGTGTCCTCTTCAATTTCTTTCATCAGTGTTTTATAGTTTTCTTTATAGAGATCTTTCACTTCTTTGGCTAATTCCTGGGTATTTAATTTTATGTGTGACTATTGAAATGGGATTACTTTTTATATTTCTTTTTTGGATTGCTCATTGTTAGCATATACAAATACTATTGATTTTTGTATGTCAATTTTGTATCCTGCAACTTTACTGATTTTATTTTTAACCTCAAATAGTTTTCTTGTAGTTTTCAGTTTTTCATATATAAGATCATATCTTCTGCAAATAAGAATAATTAAACTTCTACCTCTCCAACTTGGATGTCCACTGTGTCTTTCTGTTGTCTGATTGCTCTAGCTAGGGCATCTAGTACCATGCTGAATAGCAGGGTGAAAGCGGACGTGTTTCATATCTTAGAAGAAACACTTTCAGTTTTCCCCCATTTAGTGTGATACTAGTTGCGGGTCTGTCATAAATGACTTTAATTATGTTGAGGTATATTTCTTCTATCCCCAGTTTTTGAGGGTTTTTATCATGAAGGGATGTTGGCTATTATCAAATGCTTTATATAGAAATGATAAATGGAAATGATCATGTGGTTTTTATCCTTCATTCTGTTAATAGGTTTTATCACATTTATTGATTGCATATGTTGAATCATCCTTGCATCCCAGGAGAAATCCCAGTTGGTCATGATGACTGATCTTTCTAATGCATTGTTGAATTTGGTTAACTAGTATTTTGTTGAGGATTTTGCATTAATATTCCTCATAGATGG
>CM038398.1:53507816-53572498 GCA_021498475.1 Saguinus midas | reverse complement strand
CTGATTGGTGTACCTGAAAGAGATGGAGAGAATGGAACAAACTTGGAAAACATATTTCAGAATAGCAGGATAGCATCTATGAGAACTTTCCCAACCTAGCTAGAGAGGCCAACATTCAAATTCAGGAAATGCACAGAACCCCATTAAGATACACCACAAGAAGAACATCCCCAAGACACATAATCAACAGATTCTCCAAGGTTGAAATAAAAGAAAAAATGTTAAAGGCAGCTAGAGAGAAAAGCCAGGTCACCTACACAGGAAGCCCATCAGACTAACAGCAGACATCTCAGCTGAAATTCTAAAGGCCAAAAGAGATTTAGGGCCAATTTTCAGCATTTTTAAAGAAAAGAAATTCCAACCCAGAATTTCGTATCTACCCAAACTAAGCTTCATAAGTGAAAGAGAAAAATGATCCTTTTCACACAAGCAAATGCTGAGGGAATTTGTTACCACCAGATCTGCCTTACAGGAGCCCCTGATGGAAGCATTAACTATAAACAGAAAAGACCTTTACCAGCCATGACAAAAACACACTGAAGTACACAGACCAGTGACGTTATAAAGCAACCACATAAACAAGTTAGCAAAATAACCAGCTAACATCATGATACAAGGACCAAATTCACACATATCGATACTAACCTTAAATACAGATAGGCTAAATACCCCAATGAAAAAACATAGAATGGCAAGCTGGGTGAAGAACCAAGAACCATTGGTGTACTGTCTTCAAGAGACCTATCTCACGTGCAATGACAGCCCTAGGCTCAAAATAAAGGGGTGGAGGAAAATCTACCAAGTAAATGAAAACAGAAAAGCAGGTGTTGCAATTCTAGTTTCTGACAAAATAGATTTTAAGTCAACAAAGATTTAAAAAGGCAAAGAAGAGAATTACATAATGGTAAAAGGATCGATACAACAAGAAGAGCTAAAATTCTAAATATATATGGACCCAAAGGAGCACCCAGATATATAAGGCAAGTTCTCAAGGACTTACGATAAAACATTGCAGGAGTTGACAAACTACACAGTATAGAGAAGAATGTAGTCAACCTGATAGAGCTGTAAAACACACTATAAGAATTTCATAATGCCATCACAAGTATTAATAGCAGAATAGACAAAACAGAGGAAAGAATCTCAGAGTTTGAAGACTGGCCCTCTGAAACAAGACAGGCAGACAAGAATAAAGAAAGAATAAAAAGAAATAAGCAAAACCTCCAAGAAATATGAGATTACGTAAAGATGTAAAGAGAATGAATCTATGACTGATTGGTGTACCTGAAAGAGATGGAGAGAATGGAACAAACTTGGAAAACATATTTCAGAATAGCAGGATAGCATCTATGAGAACTTTCCCAACCTAGCTAGAGAGGCCAACATTCAAATTCAGGAAATGCACAGAACCCCATTAAGATACACCACAAGAAGAACATCCCCAAGACACATAATCAACAGATTCTCCAAGGTTGAAATAAAAGAAAAAAATGTTAAAGGCAGCTAGAGAGAAAAGCCAGGTCACCTACACAGGGAAGCCCATCAGACTAACAGCAGACATCTCAGCTGAAATTCTAAAGGCCAAAAGAGATTTAGGGCCAATTTTCAGCATTTTTAAAGAAAAGAAATTCCAACCCAGAATTTCGTATCTACCCAAACTAAGCTTCATAAGTGAAAGAGAAAAATGATCCTTTTCACACAAGCAAATGCTGAGGGAATTTGTTACCACCAGATCTGCCTTACAGGAGCCCCTGATGGAAGCATTAACTATAAACAGAAAAGACCTTTACCAGCCATGACAAAAACACACTGAAGTACACAGACCAGTGACGTTATAAAGCAACCACATAAACAAGTTAGCAAAATAACCAGCTAACATCATGATACAAGGACCAAATTCACACATATCGATACTAACCTTAAATACAGATAGGCTAAATACCCCAATGAAAAACATAGAATGGCAAGCTGGGTGAAGAACCAAGAACCATTGGTGTACTGTCTTCAAGAGACCTATCTCACGTGCAATGACAGCCCTAGGCTCAAAATAAAGGGGTGGAGGAAAATCTACCAAGTAAATGAAAACAGAAAAGCAGGTGTTGCAATTCTAGTTTCTGACAAAATAGATTTTAAGTCAACAAAGATTTAAAAAGGCAAAGAAGAGAATTACGTAATGGTAAAGGGTTCAATTCAACAAAAAGACCTAGCTATCTTAACATATGTGCACCCCAAACAGGAGCACTTAGATAAATAAAGCAAGTTCTTAGAGACCTTCAAAGAGACTTAGACTCCCACACAATAACAGGGGAAGAGTTTAACACCCACTGACAATATTAGATCACTGAGACAGAAAATTAACAAAATATTCAGGACCTGAACTCAGGTCTAGATCAAATGAACCTGATAAGATATCTACAGAACTTTTCACACAAGCAAATGCTGAGGAATTTGTTACCACCAGATCTGCCTTACAGGAGCCCCTGATGGAAGCATTAACTATAAACAGAAAAGACCTTACCAGCCATGACAAAAACACACTGAAGTACACAGACCAGTGACGTTATAAAGCAACCACATAAACAAGTTAGCAAAATAACCAGCTAACATCATGATACAAGGACCAAATTCACACATATCGATACTAACCTTAAATACAGATAGGCTAAATACCCCAATGAAAAAACATAGAATGGCAAGCTGGGTGAAGAACCAAGAACCATTGGTGTACTGTCTTCAAGAGACCTATCTCACGTGCAATGACAGCCCTAGGCTCAAAATAAAGGGGTGGAGGAAAATCTACCAAGTAAATGAAAAACAGAAAAAGCAGGTGTTGCAATTCTAGTTTCTGACAAAATAGATTTTAAGTCAACAAAGATTTAAAAAGGCAAAGAAGAGAATTACGTAATGGTAAAGGGTTCAATTCAACAAAAAGACCTAGCTATCCTTAACATATGTGCACCCCAAACAGGAGCACTTAGATAAATAAAGCAAGTTCTTAGAGACCTTCAAAGAGACTTAGACTCCCACACAATAACAGGGGAAGAGTTTAACACCCACTGACAATATTAGATCACTGAGACAGAAAATTAACAAAAATATTCAGGACCTGAACTCAGGTCTAGATCAAATGAACCTGATAAGATATCTACAGAACTCTCCACCCAAGCAAAAAGGAATATACATTTTTCTCATTGCCACATGGCACTTACTCAAAAGTTGATCACATAATTGGAAGTAAAACAGTCCTCAGCAACTGCAAAAGAACTAAAATAATAACAAAAAGTCTCTTAGACCACAGTGCAATCAAATTTGAAATCAAGACTAAGAAGCTATTCCCCAGCTTCTCGTAGTTTGGACTTTACTGCCCACCTGGCCCCTGAAGGCTGTGGAATCTGTGACCCCTGCCATGAAATTCCAAGATTAAAGGGCTGCTTGGGCCAGGAAAAAATAAAAACCTCTTGCTCGGAGCTAGGCCCCCAAACTGCCTTCAGCTCTAACATAGTGTCTTCTGCTGCCTCCCTGGGAACTGGAAGCTGCCCTTCATTCTGTTAGGGACAACACTGCAGCCGGCCCATGGTCCAGGATTTTTGCAAAAATCACGATAAGAAAAAAAGAAAGAAATTCCCTCAAAATGATACAATTACATAGAAATGGAATAACTTGTTCCTGAATAACTTTTGGGTAAATAATGAAATTAAAGCAGAAATAAAGAAATTCTTTGAAACTAATGAGGACAAAGATACGATGTACCGGACTTGCTGGGACACAGCTAAGGCAGTGTTAAGAGAGAAATTTATAGCACTAAATGCTGGCATAACAAAAATAGGAAGATCTCAAGTGACAACCTAACATTGCAACTAAAAGTACTAAAGAACCAAGAACAAAGAAGTCCCTAAGCTAGCAGAAGACAAAAAATAACCAAAATCAGAGCTGAACTAAAGGAGATAGAGGCACATTCAAAAGATCAATGAATCTTGGAGCTGTTTCTTGAAAAATTAAATAAAATAAATAGACCACTAGCTATACTAATAAAGAAGAAAGGAGAGAAGATTCAAGTAGATGTAATCAGAAACTGCAAAAGAATATTACCACTGACCCCACAGAAATACAAACAGCAATAAGAGAATAATATGAACAACTCTATGTACATAAACTAGAACAACTAGAAGAAATCTATAAATTCCTAGACACATACACCCTCCCAAGACTGAACCAGGAAGAAATTGAATCCCTGAACAGACCAGTAACGAGTCCCAAAATTGAGACAGTAATGAATAGTCTACCAATGACAACAAAAAAAATCCCAGGACCAGATGAACTCACAGCTAGACTCTACCAGATATACAAAGAAGAGCTAGTGTCATTCTTACTGAAAGTATTCCAAAAAAAAAAAAAAAAAAATGGAAAAGGCGGGACTCTTCTCTAACTCATTCCATAAGGCCAGCATCATCCTGATACTAAAACTTGGCAGAGATACAACAAAAAAAGAAAACTTCAAGCCAATATTCTTGATGAGCATAAATGCAAAAATCCTCAACAAACTACTAGCAAATTAAATACAGCAGCACATGGGGAAAGGATTCCCTATTTAATAAATGGTGTTGGGAAAACTGGCTAGCCATGTGCAGAAAGCAGAAACTGGACCCCTTTCTGACACCTTACACTAAAATTAACTTCAGATGGATTAAAGACTTAAACGTAAGACCTGACACCATAAAAACCCTAGAAGAAAATCTAGGCAAAACCGTTCAGGACATAGGAGTAGGCAAGGACTTCATGAACAAAACACCAAAAGCATTGGCAACAAAAGCCAAAATAGACAAATGGGACCTAATCAAACTCCACAGCTTCTGCACAGCAAAAGAAACAGTCACTAGAGTGAATTGGCAACCATCAGAATGGGAAAAAATCTTTGCAGTTTACACATCTGACAAAGGGCTGATATCCAGAATTTACAAAGAACTCAAACAGATTTACAGAAAAATAACAAAGAAGCCCATTCAAAAATGGGCAAAGGATATGAACAGAAACTTTACAAAAGAAGACATACATGAGGCCAACAAACATATGAAAAAGTGCTCATCATCATTGGTCATTAGAGAGATGCAAATCAAAACCACATTGAGATATCATCTCACACCAGTTAGAATGGCGATCATTAAAAAATCTGGAGACAGCAGATGCTGGAGAGGATGTGGAGAAATAGGAACACTCTTACACTGTTGGTGGGAATGTAAATTAGTTCAACCATTGTGGAAGACAGTGTGGTGATTCCTCAGGGACCTAGAAATAGAAATTCCATTTAACCCAGCAATCCCATTACTGGGTATCTATCCAAAAGACTATAAATCGTTCTACTATAAGGACACATGCACACGAATGTTCGTTGCAGCACTGTTTACAATAGCAAAGACCAGGAACACTCTTACACTGTTTGTGGGAGTGTAAATTAGTTCAACCATTGTGGAAGACAGTGTGGCGATTCCTCAGGGACCTAGAAATAGAAATTCCATTTGACCCAGCAATCCCATTACTGGGTATCTATCCAAAAGACTATAAATCATTCTACTATAAGGACACATGCACACAAATGTTCATTGCAGCACTGTTTACAGTAGCAAAGACCTGGAACCAACCCAAATGCCCATCGATGATAGACTGGACTGGGAAAATGTGGCACATATACACCATGGAATATTATGCAGCAATCAAAAATGATGAGTTTGTGTCTTTTGTAACGACATGGATGAATCTGGAGAACATCATTCACAGCAAACTGACACAAGAACAGAAAAAGAAATACCGCATATACTCACTCATAGGTGGGTGAGAAAAATGAGAACACATGGACACAGAGAGGCGGTCTACTATACACTGGGGACTGTTGGGGGAAGTGGGGGAGGGACAGCGTGGGGGGGCTGGGGGGGATAGCCTGGGGATGAATACCAAGTGTGGGTGAAGGGGAGGAAGGCAGCAAAACACACTGCCATGTGTGTACCTATGCAACTATTTTGCACGTTCTGCACATGTACCCCAAAACTTATAATGCAATAAAAATTTTTTAAAAAAAGAAACAAAAAATAAATAAATAAATAAAAAATACATAAAGCAGCACATTAAAAAGCTTATCCACCAATTATGTATGATATTGGCTGTTGGTTTGTCATATTTATGACTTTTATTACTTTGAGATATGTTCCATCAATACCGAGTTTATTGAGGGTTTTTAGCATAAAGGGCTGTTGAATTTTGTCAAATGCTTTCTCTGGGTCAATTGAGATAATCATGTGGTTTTGTTTTTGCTTCTGTTTATGTGGTGAATTACGTTTATAGACTTGCGTCTGTTGAACCAGGCTTGCATCCCCGGGATGAATCCTACTTGATCATGATGGATAAGTTTTTTAATGTGCTGTTGCAATTGGTTTGCCAGTATTTTATTGAAGATTTTTGCATCTATGTTCATCATGGATATTGGCCTGAAGTTTTCTTTTCTTGTTGAGTCTCTGCTGTGTTTTGGTAACAGGATGATGTTGGTCTCATAAAATGATTTGGGAAGGGTTCCCTCTTTCTGGATTATTTGAAATAGTTTCAGAAGGAATGGTACCAGCTCCTCTTTGTGTGTCTGGTAGAATTCGGCTGTGAACCCATCTGGATCTGGGCTTTACTTGTGTGGTAGACTCTTAATTGCTGCCTCAACTTCAGACCTTGTTATTGGTCTATTCATAGTTTTGGCTCCTCCTGGTTTAGGCTTGGGAGGACACAGGTGTCCAGGAATTTATCCATTTCTTCCTGGTTTACTAGTTTATGTGCATAGAGTTGTTTGTAGTATTCTCTGATGATGGTTTGAATTTCTGTGGAATCTGTGGTGATTTCCTTTATCACTTTTTATTGCATCTATTTGGTTGTTCTCTTTTCTTTTTATCAGTCTGGCTAGTGGTCTGTCTATTTTGTTGATCTTTTGAAAAACCAGCTCTTGGATTTATTGATTTTTGAAGGGTTTTTGTGTCTCTATCTCCTTCAGTTCTGCTCTGATCTTAGTTATTTCTTGTCTTCTGCTAGGTTTTGAGTTTTTTGATCTTGCTCCTCTAGCTCTTTCAATTTTGATGATAGGGTGTCAATTTTGGATCTCTCCACTCTTCTCATGTGGGCACTTATTGCTATATATTTTCCTCTACAGACTGCTTTAAATGTGTCCCAGAGATTCTGGTATGTTGTGTCTTCCTTCTCGTTGGTTTTGAAGAACTTCTTTATTTCTGCCTTCATTTCATTGTTTATCCAATCAACATTCAAGAGCCAGTTGTTCAGTTTCCATGAAGCTGTGCGGTTCTGAGTTAGTTTCTGAATTCTGAGTTCTAACTTGATTGCACTATGGTCTGAGAGACTGTTTGTTATGATTTCAGTTGTTTTGCATTTGCTGAGGAGTGCTTTACTTCCAATTATGTGGTCAATTTTGGAGTAGGTGTGATGTGGTGCTGAGAAGAATGTATATTCTGTGGATTTGGGGTGGAGAGTTCTGTAAATGTCTATCAGGTTTGCTTGTTCCAGGTCTGAGTTCAAGCCCTGGATATCCTTGTTAATTTTCTGTCTGGTTGATCTGTCTGATATTGACAGTGGAGTGTTAAAGTCTCCCACTATTATTGTGTGGGAGTCTGAGTCTCTTTGTAAGTCATTAAGAACTTGCCTTATATATCTGGGTGCTCCTGTATTGGGTCCATATATATTTAGGATCGTTAGCTCTTCTTGTTGTATCGATCCTTTTACCATTATGTAATGACCTTCTTTGTCTCTTTTGATCTTTGTTGCTTTAAAGTCTATTTTATCAGAGACGAGAATTGCAACTCCTGCTTTTTTTTCTTCTCCATTTGATCGGTAAATCTTCCTCCATCCCTGTATTTTGAGCCTTTGTGTATCCTTGCGTGTGAGGTGGGTTTCCTGGATACAGCACACCGATGGCTTTTGGTTTTTTTTTTATCCAATTTGCCAGTCTGTCTTTTGATTGGTGCACTTAGCCCATTTACATTTAGGGTTAATATTGTTATGTGTGAATTTGATACTGCCATTTTGATGCTAGCTGGCTGTTTTGCCCATTAGTTGATGCAGATTCTTCATTTTGTTGATGCTCTTTAGCATTTGGTATGTTTTTAGAATGGCTGGTACTGGTTGTTCCTTTCTATGTGTAGTGCCTCTTTCAGGAGCTCTTGTAAAGCAGGCCTGGTGGTGACAAAATCTCTGAGTACTTGCTTGTTGGCAAAAGATTTTATTCTTCCTTCACTTATGAAGCTCAGTTTGGCTGGATATGAAATTCTGGGTTGAAAGTTCTTTCTTTAAGGATGTTGAATATTGGCCCCACTCTCTTCTGGCTTGTAGAGTTTCTGCCAAGAGATCTGCTGTGAGTCTGATGGGCTTCCTTTGTGGGTGACCCGACCTTCTCTCTGGCTGCCCTTAGTATTTTCTCCTTCATTTCAACCCTGGGAATCTGATGATTATGTGCCTTGGGGTTGCTCTTCTTGTGGAATATCTTTGTGGTGTTCTCTGTATTTCCTGGAGTTGAGTATTGGCCTGCCTTGCTAGGTTGGGGAAATTTTCCTGGATAATATCCTGAAGAGTGTTTTCCAGCTTGGATTCATTCTCTTCATCACATTCTGGTACACCTATCAAACGTAGGTTAGGTCTCTTCACATAGTCCCACATTTCTTGGAGATTTTGTTCATTCCTTTTGTGCTTTTTTCTCTAATCTTGGTTTCTCATTTTATTTCATTGAGTTGATCTTGACTTCTGATATTCTTTCTTCTGCTTGGTCAATTTGGCTGTTGAAACTTGTGCATGCTTCGAAGTTCTCGTGTTGTGTTTTTCAGCTCCTTCAATTCATTCATATTCCTCTCTAAGTTGTCCATTCTTGTTATCATTTCCTCGAATCTTTTTCAAGGTTCTTAGTTTCTTTGCATTGATTTAGAACATGTTCTTTTAGCTCACTGAAGTTTCTCATTATCCACCTTCTGAAGTCTGATTCCATCATTTTGTCACACTCATTCTCCGTCCAGCTTTGTTCCTTGCTGGTGAGGAGTTTTGGTCCTTTGTAGGAGGTGAGGTGTTTTGGTTTGGTGTTTTCCTCCTTTTGCGCTGGTTTCTTCCCATCTTTGTGGATTTATCCACCTGTCATCTTAGTAGTTGCTGACTTTTGATTGGGTCTCTGAGTGGATGCCCAGATTGTTGATGATGAAGTATTTCTGTTACTTAGTTTTCCTTCTAACAGTCTAGCCCTCTGCTGTATGACTGCTGAAGTCCACTCCAGGCCCTGCTTGTCTGGGGTACACCTGTAGCAGCTGCGGAACAGTGAGGGATGCTACCAGTTTCTTCTTCTGCTATCGTTGTCCCAAAATAATGCCTGCCAAATGTCAGTCTGATTAGTCCTTTTTTGAGGTGACTCTTTGGATATACAGGGGACAGGGAGCTGCTTGAGGAGACGGTCTGTACTTTATAGGAGCTCAAGTGCTGAGCTGTGAGCTTTGTTGTTCATTCAGGGTTGTTGGGCAGGTGTGATTAGGTCTGCTGCAGCAGAACTTATAACACCCCCTATTTTTCCCTCAGATGCTCTGTGTCAGGGAGTTGGGGCTTTCTTTATGAGTATCCGTTGCACTGTCCTGCCCAGCTAGGAGGCAGTCTAGTCACTATGTGCCTGCCAAGGCTCCTCCCTTTTACCGTGGGGTCCGCCCTGCTGCCACGGGGCTCTGCCCTACTGTGGTGGGCTTCGCCCTGTTGGCTGAGTCTCTCTGTTATGGCGGCTTGCCTCGGCAATGGCAGGCTGCTTAAGCAATGGGCGTGTACCTCAGTAGGGGCGGGATGCGTCTGTAGTGGCAGACGCCCCTCCCCAACCGAGCTGCACCGTCCTGGATTCAGCTGAGCCCACAGTAAAACTCTCAACCCTGAGCGTTTTGAATCGCCATTTTGTTTGTCCCTGTGGGGGTGGGACCCGCCGAGCCTGATCACCTGGCTCCCTGCCTCAGAGTCCTTTCTCTCTCTCTCTCTCTCTCTTTAAGTTAAACAGTTGACTCTCTCACAGGTGTTTCAGTCGCCTGCTGATAGGGCGCCGGGATCTGTGTGATTTCCCGTGCCGCAACACAGTGCACCGGCTCAAATCATGCTTCCCAGGAATCTCCTGGTCTGGCCCACTGTCCAAGTCCCATTTAATCAGATGGATACGTTAATCTGCCCTCCCAAATCTCAGATTGCCGGTTTAACAGGGCACCCAGACCAGTGAGTTTTGTGTGGGGTGCTGCTGCGCCACGGCACCAGCCAAGATGGCCGCGCAAGCCGAAAGGTCTGCTCTGGCATCCCGTGTCTCTCCTACACCTGGGAATTTCCCCGTTCTGTGGGCAACAAAGGTCCGTCTGAAAATGCGTCTAGGACTCACCCTCTGCGCCTTCACTGAGAGCTGCAATCCTGAGTTGTTCCTACCGCACCATCTTGGAAATCCCCCATTTTTAACTTTTTGTAATGACTGGGTCATGCTATGTTGGTGAGGTTGACTCCTGGACTCATGTGATCTTCCTGCTTTGGCCGCAAGGTGCTGGAGGATTACAGGCGTCAGCCACCACTCCCGGCTTGTTCACAGCCTTATTAACTATAATCGACAAATGTTAGACTGAACATATTTAACATATAGGATCTAACAAGTTTTGGTATCATACCTGTGAAACAATCATCATAGTCAAGATAGTGAACATATCTATTACAAGCAAAAATATCCTTGGGCTCCTTTGAAATTCCAGAACTTTAATAAAGGTGATCTCACTCCCTGTACCCCTTTTTTTTGTTGGTTTGGCTTCTTTCAGACAGCATAATTTCAGATGCATTTATGTTGTCAAAAGCATCAACAATTCATTTCTCTTTAATGTGCTGTAGTATTCCATTGTATGGACATACCACAATTTCATAATTCATCTGCCTGTTGATAGACACTTGGGTTGTCTTCAGGCTTTTGGCTATTACAAATAAACTTGCTAAGAATATTCATAAACAAGTAATCCTATGAAAATATATTTTCTTTTCTCCTATGTATGTCTTGGAGTGGAACGGCTGGTGTATGGGAGGTGTATATTTAACTGGGTAAGAGACTACCAAACCCTCTTTGGAAATGTTTTCATCATTCAGAAGCTCCACATCATTGCTAGCACTGGGTATAACCGTTATTTTAATTTCAATCATGCACGTGTATCTAAAACAGTATTTAAATTTTGTTTTAATTTGCGATTCCAGAACGATAGATGATGGTATCTGTTTGTGTGGTTATTAACCATCTGTATGTCTTCTTTGGTGAGGAAGTCTGTTGATGTCTTTTGTCAATTTTTGTGGTTGAGTATTTGCCTTCTTATAATTGAGTTATAAGACTTCTTTATAGTCTACAAGTGCCCTGTGTTGCATATATATGATTTCTAAATATTTTTTCACAGACTGTGGATTTCTCTTTCAATTTCAAAAGAATGCTTTTAAAGACCAAAAAAAAAAAAATGTAATTTTGGTGGAATCAGAATTATTAATTTTTTTTCCTTTTAAGTTTGTGGTTTGGGTGTCTCATTTTGAAAATCTTTGCCAAAGCCAAGAAGATTAAGAAAGTTGTGATTTCCCTGAAAAGGGCATTATATAAGGGTAAAGGGTTCAATACAACAAGAAGACTTAGCTATCCTAAAGGTACACGCACCCGACAATAGAAGCACTGGCGTCGAACAACAGGAGTGCTCAGATTCATAAAACAAATTCTTAGAGACCTACAAAGGGACTTAGATAACCACACAATAATGGTGGGAGACTTCAACACCCCTCTGACAGTATTAGATCATCGGGAAGAAAACTAACAAAGTGATCCCGGACCTGAACTCAATACTTGACCAAACAGACTGAACATACTATTCTACAGAACTCTACACGCCAAAACAACAGCATCTACATTCTTCTCATCTGCACATGAAACATACTGTAAAACTGACCAACACAATTGGCCATAAATCAATTTTCAGCAAAATTTCAAAACCTGAAAAATTACCAACCACCCTCGCAGACCACAATACAATAAAAACAGAAATTAATACTAAGAAATCATTGAAAACTAAATAATAACAAGAAAATTAAATCACCCGCTCCTGAATGACTTTTGGGTAAACAATGAAATTAGAGGAAGACATCAAGAAATTTTTTGAAATTAATGAAAACAAAGCTACCACATACCAGAGTCTCTGGAATACAGCAAACACAGTGTTAAGAGAAAAGTTTTTAACTACAAAATGCCCATGTCAAAAAGTTAGAAAGATCTCAAATTAACAATCTAACATCATACCCCTCGAGGAACTAGAAAAAGCAAGAACAAGCCAACCCCAAAGCTAGCAGAAAACAAGAAATAACCAAAATCAGAACTTGACTGAATGAAATTAAGATGCAAAAAGTCATACAAAAGATCAGTGAAACCAGGTGTTGTTATTTGAAAGAAAAAATGAGACTGATAGACCACTAGCTAGACTAACAAAGAAAAAAAGAGAGACGATCCAAATAAACACACTCAGAAATGACACAGTGGACGCTACCACCAACCCCAGAGAAACGCCAAAAAACCCCAGAGACTATTGTAAACGACTCTGTAGACACAAACTAGAAAACCTACAAGAAATCAATAAATTCCTGGATACATACATGCTCCCAAGGCTGAGCCAGGAAGAAACTGGTTCCCTGAGCACACCAATAATGAGCTCTGAAATTTAATCAGTAGTAAATAGCCTACCAAGGGGGGGGGGGGAAAGAAAGAAAACCGGGACCTAAGGAATTCACAGCTGAATTCCACCATATGTACAAAGAAGAGCTGGTGCCATCCCTACAGAAACTACTCCCAAAAATTGAGGAGAACAGAGTTCTCCCCAGCTCATTCTATGAGGCCAGTATCATCTTGTTACCAAATCCTGGCAGAGACACAATGACAGCAACAACAAATTAAAAACTGCAGGCCAGTATCCTTGATGAACATCGATGCAAAAATCCTCAGCAAAATACCGGCAAACCAAACCTAGCAGCACATGAAAAAGCTAATCCGCCACGATCAAGTAGGCTCCATCCCCAGATGCAAGTTTTGTTCAACATGTGTAAATCAATAAATGTGATTTATCATGTAAACTGATCTAAAACCAAAAAACACATGATTGTCTCAATAGATGCAGAAAAGGCTTTTTATAAAAGTCAACGTCTCTTCATGTTAAAAACCCTCAATAAACTAGGTATTGAAGGAACATACCTCAAAATAATAAAAATCCATCTGTGACAAACCCACGGGCAGCAGTATACTGAATGGGCAAAAGCTGGAAGCATTCCCCTTGTAAACTGGCACAAGACAAGCTTGCCCTCTCTCACCACTCCTACTCCATAGTATTGGAGGTTCTGGTCAGGACGACCAGGAAAGAGAAATAAATGAAGTGCATCCAGATAGGAAGAGGGGAAGCCAAACTACCTCTGTTTGCAGACGACGTGATTCTATGTCTAGAAAACCCCAGAGTCTTGGCCCAAAAGCTCCTTCAGCTGATAAACAACTTGAGTGAAGTTGTAGGATACAAAGTCAATGTACAAAACTCACTGGCATCCCTATAAACCACCAACAACCACACTGAGATCAGAATCAGAAAGGCAATCCCATTCCCAATTGCCACACACAAAAATAAATTACCTAGGCATACAGCTAGCCAGGGAGCTGAAAGATCTCTACAATGAGAATTACAAAACACTGCTTAAAGAGATCAGAACAGACACAAACATATGGAAAAACATCCCATGCTCATGGACAGGAAGAATCAGTATCATTAAAATGGCTGTACAGCCCACAGCAATTTATAGACTCAGTACCATCCCCATCAAACTACCGAGGACATTCTTCACAGAACTAGAAACAAACTATTTAAAAATGTGTATGGAATGCGAAAAGGAGCCTGGATAGCCAAGGGAATCCTAAGCAAAAGGAACTACACTACAAGGCTACAGTGACTAAAACGGCATGGTATTGGTACTGGTACAAAACCAGGCACATAGACCAACAGCACAGTAAACAGATAACCTACAGAGTGGGAGAAAGACTTGGGCAAACTATTCATCTGACAGAGGTCTAATATCCAGCCTCTGTAAAAAGCCTAAACAAATTTACAAGAGAAAAACAAACAATGCCATTAAAAAGGGGGCAAATGACATGAACAGAGACTTCTCAAAAGAAGACATACATGTGGCCAAGAAGTACATGAAAAAGGGCAGTATCACTGATCTTTAGAGAAATGCAAATCAAAACCACACTGAGATCAGAATCAGAAAGGCAATCCCATTCCCAATTGCCACACACAAAAATAAATTACCTAGGCATACAGCTAGCCAGGAGCTGAAAGATCTCTACAATGAGAATTACAAAACACTGCTTAAAGAGATCAGAACAGACACAAACATATGGAAAAACATCCCATGCTCATGGACAGGAAGAATCAGTATCATTAAAATGGCTGTACAGCCCACAGCAATTATAGACTCAGTACCATCCCCATCAAACTACCGAGGACATTCTTCACAGAACTAGAAACAAACTATTTAAAAATGTGTATGGAATGCGAAAAGGAGCCTGGATAGCCAAGGGAATCCTAAGCAAAAGGAACTACACTACAAGGCTACAGTGACTAAAACGGCATGGTATTGGTACTGGTACAAAACCAGGCACATAGACCAACAGCACAGTAAACAGATAACCTACAGAGTGGGAGAAAGACTTGGGCAAACTATTCATCTGACAGAGGTCTAATATCCAGCCTCTGTAAAAAGCCTAAACAAATTTACAAGAGAAAAACAAACAATGCCATTAAAAAGGGGGCAAATGACATGAACAGAGACTTCTCAAAAGAAGACATACATGTGGCCAAGAAGTACATGAAAAAGGGCAGTATCACTGATCTTTAGAGAAATGCAAATCAAAACCACAATGAGGTACCATCTGACAACCGTCAGAGTGGCTATTATCAACAACTCAAAATAAATAAATAAATAAATAAATAACAGATGCTGCTGAGGTTGCTGAAAAAAAGGAAACCCTTGTACACTGTTGGTGGGAGTGTAAATTAGTTCAACCATTGTGGAAAGCAGTACGGCAATTCCTCAAAGAGCTAAAAGCAGAACTACCATTTGACCCAGCAATCCCATTACTGGGCATATAGCCAGAAGGATATAAAGCATTCTACCATAAAGACACATGCACCCGACTATTCACAGCAGCACTGTTCACAAAAGCAAAAACGTGGAATCCGCCTAAATGCCTATCAATGACAGACTGGATAAGGCAAGTGTGGCACATATACACCGTGGAATATTATGCAGCCATAAAAAAGAACAAGGCTATGTCTTTTGTGGGAACCTGCATGTAGCTAGAGGCTACCAGCTCAGCAAACTGACGCAGGAGAAGAAAAGCAAATCCCACATGTTCTCACTTATAATTGGGAGCTAAATGGTAAGAATTGTGAACACAAAGAGGGAAACAACAGGCCCTGGGTTGTACTTAAGTGGTGGGGGCGGGGGTGGGGTGGGGAGGTGGGACGAGGGAGAGGAGCAGAAAAGAGATAACTATTGGGTACCGGGCTCAATACCCGGGTGATGTAATAATATGTGCAACAAACCCCAGTGACACGTGTTTAGTTACGTAACAAACCCTCACGTGTACCCCCAAAGATAAAATAAAAAGTTTTTAAAAACGTTACAGTGCAAGTCTATTGATGATAAATTCTTTCAACCTCTGTATGTCTAAACACCTACTATTTTAACTTCATTTCAAAAGATATTCGTTGAGTATAGACTTAAGAGCTGACATCTATTTTTATTTGGCGACCTTAAAGATGGCGTGCCACATGACTTCTGACTTCCACATTGCTAATGAGAAGTGTGCCGTCATTATTTTCTTCGGTCATCTGAATGTTTCTCATGTTTTTTCCTGATTTTATAATTACTTAGGAGAAAGGGTAAATCTCTGGGAGAGCAGATGGGTCAAATGTCATGGATGCGCACGACGCCTTCTCTGTGCGTAGCACCTTGGATATACCTTAGATGATGCGTGGCAACGTGGATGCATCGTGAAAGCACAGGGCTCAGTGAAAAGAAAATTAAGAAATCTGCTGGATACTTGTATTTCCAGCCGTGACGGATTAACGAGAACCAGATTTCCCATCTCATCTAAGTATGTATAGACCAACAAATTATAAGGCTTAACATCGTGGCACCACCCGCACACGGGACAGTGATCCCTGAGAGAGAGGAAGGGAACCTGACCACAGTGATCCCTGTGAGAAAGGGAACCTGACCAGGTGAGCCCTCTGATCGCCCAATCTCACCAACTTCCTGTCCGGATAGAGTTTGCAGGCTGCAGCACAGGGGAGCTGAACACAGCAGAGCCCGGTGGACAGTCCGAGTGAAGGAGACAGAGTTGAGAGCTCGAGAGGTCCCTCCGACCAGAATTTGCTGGGAGTAACGGAGAGGAGACAGCTGCACAGAGAGGCAGCTCTGGAGACCCTTCAGAGGTTGCCCGTCTGGATGCAGTGTATGAGAAAGGGGGAGTGGCGATCGATGACTCCCAGTTTCTGGAGTGAGTGGTTGTGTGGATAATGGTGCCATTTACTGAGACTGGGAAGATGGGTGGGGCGGGGGGAACCGGAACCGGAACGATGGGGCTGTGTGAGTGTGTGGGAGGAGTGAGTATACCAAGTGACCAGTTTTGGACAGGCTAACCATGAAGAGCCCTTGAGACATCCAAGTGGACATGCCACGTAGGTGGGTGAGTGTGTGAACTCGGACCTCACAAGTGAAGTTCAGACTGGGGCTGTAGATTTTTGGAGTGATTAGCACGCAGCACTCTCTGAAGCTTTCGTTTGCAGGGTGCGTTCCTCTCCCACAGAGGACATGTTACAGGGGAAGGGCTAAAGAGACACAGGCCGCTGACAGGAGAGATTGCTATACAACAGCTGGAGGAAGCCACAGAGCCGGGCAGAATGGATACCGGTCAGCAGAGAGTACGAGCTGCCTGCCGTCCTAGCAGCAGCTTCCATTTGCACACAGGGGTCCTGGTGAGGCAGACATAAAAACAAACATACAACTCTACCACGAATTTTACAAACAATCCAGGTTCGACTGGAGATGAGACCACAGCATTGTCTGCCTCAAAAGACATCCAACTGGAGATGGCACTTAGGCGGGCGAAAGTACTATGCACTTGGACCTCAAAAGTGAAGTTTGACCTGGGCTTGTCGATTGTGGAGTCATTAGCTCAGGCACACAGGTGCCTGATTGTCCTAGCGGACACCAGGGGGTCTCAGCGGCAGCATGATTGATTGTGTCACTGAGATAGAAGAGGCCTGGCAATCTGAGCAGAGAGCGGACCAGGCGGAGCAATTCTCATACCTGGATGGAACCACACAGAGCCACAGAGGCCGGGTGGGGGGCCTCTGCCTGCCTGTGTCCTGAAGGCAGAGCATGAGCTTAGGCCTCCTACAGCACAAACCTTGCTTCTTTGGGACAGACGCTGGGGTGGGGAAGGTCTGTCACTCGCACGGAGGAGGCAGTGCCTCAGTCCCCAGGCCAGCAGGAGCAGGAAGTGGGCTTTGGAGTCTGGAAGACCCAGGCCCAAATTCTGCATTTTCTGTTTCCTGGCTCTGTGGTCTAGTTCATGCAATGTGTCTGTGCCTCGGCTTCCTGATCTGTCAAGTGGGGATGCTGACATCCACCTCCCAGGGCTGCTTGTGAGAGGAAGACAAGCCCCAGCACAGATCCCTCTGTGACATACAAGCTGCATAAAGGGTAGCTGAGGAAGCAGATATTTCCAGTGTGTCTGTGGCCAGAGAGTTGGCTGACCGGTCAGCAGAGAGTACGAGCTGCCTGCCGTCCTAGCAGCAGCTTCCATTTGCACACAGGGGTCCTGGTGAGGCAGACATAAAACAAACATACAACTCTACCACGAATTTTACAAACAATCCAGGTTCGACTGGAGATGAGACCACAGCATTGTCTGCCTCAAAGACATCCAACTGGAGATGGCACTTAGGCGGGCGAAAGTACTATGCACTTGGACCTCAAAAGTGAAGTTTGACCTGGGCTTGTCGATTGTGGAGTCATTAGCTCAGGCACACAGGTGCCTGATTGTCCTAACGGACACCAGGGGTCTCAGCGGCAGCATGATTGATTGTGTCACTGAGATAGAAGAGGCCTGGCAATCTGAGCAGAGAGCGGACCAGGCGGAGCAATTCTCATACCTGGATGGAACCACACAGAGCCACAGAGGCCGGGTGGGGGCCTCTGCCTGCCTGTGTCCTGAAGGCAGAGCATGAGCTTAGGCCTCCTACAGCACAAACCTTGCTTCTTTGGGACAGACGCTGGGGTGGGGAAGGTCTGTCACTCGCACGGAGGAGGCAGTGCCTCAGTCCCCAGGCCAGCAGGAGCAGGAAGTGGGCTTTGGAGTCTGGAAGACCCAGGCCCAAATTCTGCATTTTCTGTTTCCTGGCTCTGTGGTCTAGTTCATGCAATGTGTCTGTGCCTCGGCTTCCTGATCTGTCAAGTGGGGATGCTGACATCCACCTCCCAGGGCTGCTTGTGAGAGGAAGACAAGCCCCAGCACAGATCCCTCTGTGACATACAAGCTGCATAAAGGGTAGCTGAGGAAGCAGATATTTCCAGTGTGTCTGTGGCCAGAGAGTTGGCTGACGGGGAAGCACACGAAGGGAAGTGCCATCCTCTGGCAGGTTGAGGATTGCCACTTGTTGCAGTTAGAGACCCAGCTCATTAATTGTGAGACCTCGCTAATTGTGACCTAAGGGGCCGTGCGGAGGAGATGGAGCATAGTGGATCCCAGACCAGGCTGGAGGAGTTCGGGTGAAAGGGCAGGGCAGGACAGAGAAGCCTTGTGCAAAAGTAGGGGGATCGAGAAGAGATGATTGGGTGGGTCGAGCTGCACTGCAGGGTGTGAGTGTGCGCGCCCGCGGTAGGACGAGGAGGAGGGATGAAGTGGATCTGGCGGGAAGAGCCCCCCCACTACGACTTCGACCCCGCCGCCCACCCACCCGCGGAACCGCATGCGCACTGGGGACCTGGAGGAAAGGGCTTTTGTTGGGAAAGCGGGCGGGCTGGAGGGGTCCGCGCATGCGCAGGCTACCGAGCCGCGGGGGGTGCACGGAGAAAAGGGGCGGGGTGGTCCGGGCTGCTGTGCTGGCAGCAGTAGGCGAGGGCGCGGCTGCGGGGTTCCTGGTGCTGAGGACCGACGCCATTGGAGCCCCGGGGAAGGTAAGGATCCAGCCCCAGGCGGGACCGGGAGAGGGCGAGTGGAACCCGACACGCTGCGCCCTCCCTCCGCCTCCGGATCTGAACAAAGCCCAAGCACTCAGAACCGGAACCCCATTAGAGCCAAGGTCTAGACAGGAGCCCCCATCACCACCAGACCCAGGCGCCCGGATCTGAGCCCTACTGAAACCAGAGCCCAGGATCCTCACCCCCTTAGCAGACCCGTGTGCTCTGAGCTGAGCTCCCTTGGACCGGAGGCCCCACCCCCACCCCAACCACTCCTAGATTACTCGAACCGAGCTGACCGCTTGCCCCCTTCCTGGAGTGCCAGCCCTCCCGTTTGAGATCTCCAGCGCTCCGATTGGAGTCTCACCTAGGTCGGAGGCCCCCACTCCTCCCTCCGCCTCTAGTGCTCGAGCCTGAGCCCCACCTAGGCCCCCAGCCCGGACCTAGCCAAAAGGTCCCTGGGATTCTGTTTCGCAGAGCTTGCCGCTTGCCGCTGTCCCCGGCAATGTCTGAGCGCTCCCATCTGCTCCCCCTTCATCCCGGTCCCCTTCTCTGGCCCTTCCATCCAAACCCTTTGTTTCTCTCTCCCCCAGTGCATCCCCTTTGGGACTCTGGGGACCCCAGCCCTCTAGAACACCCCCCATTCAAATCTAGCCACTGGGATGGGGAGCCTGCCCATCCTAAACTCCGCTTTCGGTGCAGCGTCGCCCGCGACCTCCTCTGTCCCTTTCCTTGGGCTCTGTCCCTGACCAAGTCTACCCCATCAGAAAGCCAAATCCTCTTCTACCCCGCTTACTCCCTCCCTCCCTCTCCTCCCCCCCCCCCACCCCGCCTTTTACTGCCTAATATTGCCTAGTAACCTGATGATTGTCGCCCCTCACCTCCTGGGAGATGCCGCCTCCCATTGGATCCCGCCCCCTCCCCCTGCAGCTGCTTCACCCTCCCTCTCAGGCAGAGCTCTCGTCTCCCTGGGACCCGCAGCATGGCTGAGGGAAGCTTCGGCGTGCAATCGGAAAACTACAGTGTTGAGGACATGGACGAGGGTAGCGATGAAGTCGGGGAGGAAGAGATGGTTGAAGGCAACGACTATGAAGAATTCGGTGCCTTTGGCGGCTATGGCACCCTCACCAGCTTTGACATCCATATCCTCAGAGCCTTCGGAAGCTTGGGTCCAGGGCTTCGCATCTTGTCGGTGAGGCTCCTTCCAGGCCACCTGCTCTCCTGGGCCTTTCCCCTGTGAATGGAGGAGGGTGGAGGGGAGAAGCAGGGAGGGTTGTGTGGGAAAGGGCTGCCCAGCTTCCCCAAAGCTTCCCTCCCCTGCTGGGAAGAAGAGGATTTGGGAAGGTCTGGAGGTGTCCAGGGCTGGCTGCTGGGAAGAGGCTGGCCAGCACAGCGAAGCTAACACAAGTGTGTCGTCGAGTGGCCTGCCTTCCCCTACCCCTCTCTCTGGCCTTGCAGAATGAGCCCTGGGAACTGGAAAACCCTGTGCTGGCCCAGACCCTGGTGGAGGCATTGCAGCTGGATCCGGAAACACTTGCCAATGAGATGGCCGCCCGTGCTGCCAACGTTGCCCGCGCCGCCGCCTCCAACCGTGCGGCTCGGGCCGCTGCCGCTGCTGCCCGTAGCGCCTTCAATCAGGTGATGGCTAGCCACCGGGTAGCCACGCCGCAGGTCTCAGGAGAGGATACCCAGCCCTCGACCTATTCTGCCGCTGCTGCCGCCGCCGCCGCCGAGGCTCAGGGACCCACCCCGGAGCCCCCCCTTGCTTCTCCGCAGACCTCCCAGATGTTAGTCACCAGTGAGATGGCTGCCCCCGGGGCCCCGGCAACCTCTGCACAGTCCCAGACAGGCTCCCCGGCCCAGGAGGCTGCTACCGAGGGCCCTAGTAGCACCTGTGCTTTCTCTCGGGCTCCCAGTGCCAGTGAGGTGGACACCACCCGGCCCAGCACAGCCTTCCTGGGTCCGAACGATGTCTTTGATTTCACCCAGCCGGCGGGTGTCAGTGGCATGGCCTTCCCACGCCCCAAGAGACCTGCCCCAGCCCAAGAGGCTGCCACAGAGGGCCCCAGTGCTGACTCCGGGGTGTCCCAGACGGGACCTGGCAGGGAGGTGGCAGCCACCCGGCCCAAGACCACCAAGTCTGGGAAGGCTCTGGCCAAGACTCGGTGGGTGGAGCCTCAGAACGTTGTGGCAGCAGCTGCTGCCAAGGCCAAGATGGCCGCAAGCATCCCTGAGCCGGAGGGTGCAGCTGCTGCCACTGCTCAGCACAGTGCTGAGCCCTGGGCCAGGATGGGAGGCAAGAGGACCAAGAAGGTGAGATTCCCTGCCCCAGCCTTCCCCCCCCCCCCGCCCCCGCCCGCCACCTCCACAACCCCTGGCTCCTGTCCTTTCCCTCTCCTCCCTCTTCTTCCTCTCCTGTCCTCTTTCCCCTCTCTCTCCCTCCCTCCCTCCCTCCCTTCCCTCCCTCCCTCCCTCCCTCTCCTCCCTCCTCTCTCCTCTCAGCTAGTCCCTGTTTCTCCAACACAAGTTTGCTGAGCATGTTTTCACTCCACGTAGTCCCTACCCTCAGGACTGGTGGGAGAAGAGGCTGGCTGAGTGCCTGGCACTTAGTAAGCACGCAGCACATGCCAGCCGCTGCTGGTACTGCTCTCGTTTCCAAGAGCCTGCTACGGGAGAGGTGTGTGCCGGGCGCTTTGGCACGGGGAGCCTGGTAGCCCTGGGTCTCTCCTCTCTCGAATGATACAGTCCAAGCACCTGGATGATGAGTATGAAAGCAGTGAGGAGGAGAGAGAGCCTCCTACGGTCCCGCCCACCTGGAGAGCATCACAGCCCTCATTGACCGTGCGGGCTCAGTTGGCCCCTCGGCCCCCGGTGGCCCCGAGGTCCCAGATACCCTCAAGGCACGTACTCTGCCTGCCCCCCCGCAACGTGACCCTTCTGCAAGAGAGGGTAAGAAGCCCATCCTCCCCCATTTCCCTCCTCTCCTCCCTTGCGGGCCGATTCTCACCCAGGCCTTAACCTCGCAGAGTGTTCCTCCTTCTCCAGGCAAATAAGTTGGTGAAATACCTGATGATTAAGGACTACAAGAAGATCCCCATCAAGCGCTCAGGTAGGCAGCCTGTGCCCCCTTTGCCATCCCCTAGTCTGTGGGCACCCCTTTGCTGGCGGGCCACGGTGGGTCCCTCTGTCACCACAGGACGACAGGGTCCTGGCCGTGTCACCCTCCGCAGGGCTGACCGGGGGGTACAGTTCTGTGATCCCTGCTCAGCCCAGGTGCTTTCCCCAACTCTTCCCCCTCCCGCAGACATGCTGAAGGATGTCATCAGAGAGTATGACGAACATTTCCCTGAGATCATTGAACGAGCAACGTACACCCTGGAAAAGGTGGGTGCAGGATGGGAGCAGCTCTGTGGAGGAAGAGTGGGCGTGGGGTGGCGTGACCCTGCAGACCCTCAAGGCCCAGTCTCTGGAGCCAACCCTAACCTCCCCTACTCTGAGCCTCCACTGCACCGGCAGTTTGACCCATGCTTCCTGCCCTCGGCTTCTCTGTCTCACGCTCTCTGAGTGTCTCGCCGTCTCGCGACATGGGTCTCATCGCCTCTGCCAGCGTCAGCTCCCGCAGGGAGGGTCCTCCGAGTGCTGTCTTATTCCGCCCTCGCTCAGGACTTTGGATTGCCTGCTGAGGAGCACTTCCACCCGGGAATCGACTCTCCGCCAGCAGGATGCCCCACATGGAGTCTGGATCTCACACTCTACTTTCTCTCCCATGTAGAAGTTTGGGATCCACCTGAAGGAGATCGACAAGGAAGAACACCTGTATATTCTTGTCTGCACACGGGACTCCTCAGCTCGCCTCCTTGGAAAGTAAGGAAGGGAAAGCGGGTCGTGGCCTTCCTCAGTGGTGCCCCTCCCCTGCCTGAACCTCCCCCCACCCAACCGCCTCCCAGCCAGCGAAGCAGGAAGACGGAGCGTGAGTCCTTGAGTGCAGCGCATAGCTCCCACACACACACAGCGAGGGCTGCCTGGTGACTGCTGGATGAAACGAACACTAGCCTGGGGTGAGGCCTTGCTGCCTCACATCTCCCCAAGCTGCTGTCGGGCTTTGCCCCCAAAGCTTCCAAGGAAAGTGGCTCGCCTCTTCCTCCTGCCTGCCTGGCCTAGGGGACAGCTTCCTCCTCAGTGTAGGTCCTGATGCGGAAGGGGCAGGAAAGGTCTGGAGACGTCTCTGGACACACGTTGACTATTTGCAGAGCTTCTGCTCCCTGCCTCTCCCTGTCCCCTGCGGGACACTGTCGGGGAAGTGTTAGTACCCACGCTTTATAGAGGAGGTGATTAAGTCTCAGGCGGAGGTGCGAATGGTCTGCCAGCAGCTAGTGAACCCTGCCTGTCCTGGGAAGAGTTCCCCTCCAGCCGGGAAACCTGAGAGGGCCTGGCTGGGAGAGCCTGGTGTGGTCTCTCAGGCAAATAGCTGCCAAACAGGATTTCTCTTGCCACACCCTTAGAACCAAGGACACTCCCAGGCTGAGTCTCCTCTTGGTGATTCTGGGCGTCATCTTCATGAATGGCAACCGTGCCAGTGAGGGTGAGTGGCTGGACCTGCAGCTGGGGGGCCACCTGCCATCTCATCTTTTGGGTGCCAAACTCTCGAACCTCCTCTCCCCTCGCAGCTGTCCTCTGGGAGGCACTACGCAAGATGGGACTGCGCCCTGGGTATGATTGGCCTCCCCAGCTCCTCCCCTGGGTGTTGTCGTCTGGCCAAAGAGGTCCCGGGATTGCAATAGGCTGTCAGTCTGGCCCAGGGGCGTGGGGTGCCCTGAGCTCGGTAGAGAGCAAAGGGTCTCACCGGGCGGGGCGGATGGGAAGCGGTGCTGGACGCTGCTCAGCCTCCTCCCTGCTCTGTGGCCCCAGATGACATCTAAGAGAGACAGTCAGAGTCAGGGGCGCCATCATGTCCCTACCCGGGGCACGCATCCCTGACAAACCGTCCTCTGGCCTCTGCTGCGTGCCCAGGCCTCCACGGTGATGCCCTGTGGGCTGGGAAGCTCCTAGTCATGCTAGCGAGGGCCCCTGCCAGCGTGTGGGGTGGGGTGGGCACTGCCGCCGTCTCTGCTCATGGATTCCTTTCCTTGCCCTCAGGGTGAGGCACCCATTCCTTGGCGATCTGAGGAAGCTCATCACAGATGACTTTGTGAAGCAGAAGTAAGTATCGCCTGAGCTAACTGCGTCTCTCACTCCGGCATCCTCTTGTTCTGGTCTGGCTGAGAAAGCCATCGTTTCCTATGTCAAATCTTCAACTGGAGGGATGGTGGGTGCCTCTGGCCTGGGAGTGAGTGGCGGGAGGGCTATGTGAGCGTGTGGGGAGCCGAAGGCCAGGGCGGTGTTGGGAAAAGGGAGCGCACGTCACGGGAGGACACGGTGTGAGGTATGATAACGGCCACCGTCTCCTTGAACACCTGCCCCGTAGACTGACACAACGGTTACCCCCGGTTTACACCTAAGGAACCTGGGGCTCACAGAGGGGGCGCCTCTGAGCGTGGCTCACAGCTGGTCAGGGCCTCAGCCCAGAATCTCCTGATTTTCAGGCCAGGGCCCACCCTATCCCCATCCCTGGAGGACTTGCCAACGCACAGGCGTGCATGCACACCCACAAAAGGGTCAGGACTTCAGGAGGATGCCTGGGCCACGCTTCTCCTGGCTGGCTGTTCCTCCCTTTCTGGTCGTTTCCTCTGGTGGGCCTCTCCGGGGCTCCGCCAGGGTGTGGCCAAGACCCTCGAGGCAAGGCGGGGTGTGCTCAGAGCAGGGGGCCTGAAGAATGGCTCCTCTGATTACACACACCCAACAGAAATCAGGGCTCGTAGTGATGAGGGGCATAAAATTGTGGCCTCGCTACAGATAAAGGCCCTACATGTGTCCCCCCCTGCACCTCCACGTGGCCTCCGGGGAGGACCAATGGCAAGAGGCTTTGAAGGCCTCACCGTTGCAGGAAGAAGTCCTGCGAGTGGGTTTGGGGATTAGAGAAGGGCTGGAGGGGCGGGGCAGTCCTCTTCCGGGAGAGGAGCTGTGGCATCAGGCTGAGGAGGGGCCCCCTGGGACCCATCCATTCAGGGCCAGGTCTGCTTGGCTAGAGGCCAGGTTTCCTTCCCTCTCACGCCAAGGTACCTGGAATACAAGAAGATCCCCAACAGCAACCCGCCTGAGTATGAATTCCTGTGGGGCCTGCGCGCCCGCCATGAGACCAGCAAGATGAGGGTCCTGAGATTCATCGCCCAGGTAAGGGAGGGCCTCTGTCCGGTGCCCCGCACTGGGGGTGGTGGTCTCCACATCTTGCTGGTTTCTGGGTCGAGGCTTCCTTCCCGTTATCCCATATTCCACTGAGGGTACCGACACTCACAGAGGACCTGAGCACCCTACACAAGGTCACAGATGGGGCAGAATCCCAGGTCTGGCACAGGATAGTAGGGGCCCCCAATCCCTGTGGTCTTGGTTTCTGCTGGCATTAGGCAAAGCACAAGGAGGGGGTGAGGCGGGCCGAGGGCGCTCAGCCCGTGTCGGGTAGCTCCGTGTCTACACTTGCCCTTTTCCTCCTCAGAATCAGAACCGAGACCCCCGGGAGTGGAAGGCTCGTTTCTTGGAGGCTGTGGATGATGCTTTCAAGAAGATGGATGTGGATATGGCCGAGGAGCATGCCAGGGCCCAGATGAGGGCCCAGATGAACATCGGAGATGAGGCTCTGATTGGACGGTGGAGCTGGGATGACATACAGGTCGAGCTCCTGACCTGGGATGAGGACGGAGATTTTGGCGACGCCTGGGCAAGGATCCCCTTTGCTTTCTGGGCCAGATACCATCAGTACATTCTGAACAGCAACCGTGCCAACAGGAGGGCCACGTGGAGAGCTGGTGTCGGCAGTGGCACCAACGGAGGGGCCAGCACCAGCGTCCTAGACGGCCCTAGCACCAGCTCCACCATCCGCACCAGAAATGCCGCCAGAGCTGGCGCCAGCTTTTTCTCCTGGATCCAGTAAGAGTTTCGGTAGAGAAACGGGACTCTGCAGGAGGGCTGAGGAGAGGGGTGAGATGTCAGAGGGAGGGCCGGGGTGGGGTATGGGGGCAACGGCGACAGCGTGGACCGACACTTATTTTGTTACGTACACCCCTCCCCGGTTCACGGGTGTGTCCGTGGATGCTGTCACTTTGGTTTCTTGCACTTTTCTAGGCACCGCTGATGAACTGCAGCGATCTTACTGGCCAAGCCAGAGCGCCTCCTCTCAGATTCCCTCTGGACACAGCACCCTAGGCAGCTGCTTCCTGTCCATCGGAAGTGGCGTGCAAGATGCAGCTCTCTTTGCTTTTCCTGCTTTCGTTGTGTGCTTTTCCTTGTGCTTTCATGTTTTGGGTATCAGTGTTACATTAAAGTCGCAAAATTAGTTTGGACGCCTCTTCCTTCACCTGCCCCCCATTACTATACCCGGCCATGCTTGGGCTTGTAGCAAGGCCACTTCCTCGGGCTCTCTGGGGTAGGTGGGCCCCACCTCTGCCAAAAAGGCCCATGGGGACAGGTGGGATGCTGGGAGGTGCGGGGGTTGGTTGCACCTGAGTGTGCGACCAGGAGTTTGGAGAGGCCCCAGCGCTCCTGGTTATGTGATTTTTCTACAAGCCTTGACCGGCAGCCCCAGGGGCATGGCAAAAGGGAGGCCAGAGCAGGGGTGGGGTGGAAGACGGCATCTTGGTGCCAGTGCCACTGCCCCTCCCGCCGGGGACAGGGTCCAAGGCTCTCACCAGGACCCACCTCCCACACCCCCCCCTCGGAGACGATGTTCCGGAACCCTGGGCTCATCACCCACACAGTGCAGGACCCCATCCTCGGTGTACGGAGTCTGACGGACAATGAGGTGGGCCTCGCAGTGATGTTGGCAGCCCTCCAGTGGGTAGGAGGAGGGGCCGTGATTGCCGAGGGAGCAGGATGTCATGAAAGCAAGCCACGGTGCAGGCAGACACAGTCTGTCGCCTGTGACGGAAGGTGGCCTGTCTGGGGCTTTGCAGCCCTTCTCCCCCAGAAGCAGGGCTCTCCCGGTGAGGACGACACCAGGCCTACCTAGGTCCTGGAGTGTTCAAGCGTTGGGTGATGTCTGGAGGGCTCTGAGGTAGGGCTGCACACGCTTCAGGTGCCAGACGGTAAGGGCAGACAGTTTGGCCTCCTGGGAAGGGCTCAGTGGCAGGCAGGGACAGTGTCCAGGGCTTTCTGGAGTTCCCTGGTATTGTCCAGGGTTTGGGAGGATAGAGCCCTGGATGAGGAAGGAGGACACAGTAGTGGAAGGCTCCCTGCCTCCCTCTACCCCCACCCTGGCCTCTGTTTCCCCCAGAGGGGCTCCCGTCTCCGCCAGGTCCAGATCCTGACCCAGACCGGGCTACCTAATTTGGGAGGCCCAGTGGAAAATGAAAACATGAGTCTCCTTGTCAAAAACTGTGAAGGATTTCAAAACAACGACAGCAGAGCATGGGGCCACATGGGGAGCCCCTGTGAGCATCACACTGCATAGGTTGCATCCCCAGGAAGCTGTCCTTCAGGGAGGACTGGCTGTGTCTCCATGTTGGCTGCCGCTGTGATTTCTGCTTCTTCTGGTGCTTCAGTCCATGCTCAGCCACGCTGACATTCTGGGACTCTGACAAAAATCCAGTCCCAGAGTTTTACAGGCACACACACACACACACACACACACACACACACATGGAAATGGAGTCCCCATTCCCTTTACGTCTCCTGGTCTGTGGTCTGGGCTGTGGAAGAGATGAGGGATTTCTGGGACTCCAGCCCTGGTGTCACAAATTTAATGCTATTTGGCCAGAACCTCCCTGGATATCCCTGTGCACATGGCAGGTACATGCCTGTCCTTGGATCGGGGTGGGGGAAGTCTCCATTAGCCACAGGAGTGAGTTGGAGCACAGTGTGCAGAGGGCACTTGAGATACAGAAGCTCAACCGGAAAGGAACAGGAAGCAGCTCTCAGAGGCAGGTCACCGCCTCCACAGGCCTCCAGGTTTGCTAGACCCTGCACCTTTCACGTCACCTTGCTGCGGTGGGGCCTCGCCAGGGGCCCCACTCCCCCTACCCTGTAGCGGCGGAAGCGCTGAAAGCAGCCGGGAAAAGAGGAGGAGAGCAGGGGGGCAGGAGCGCCCTGGTGGAAAATGGGGGCAGACTGGAGTGGGACTCCTGCAGGAGGCTCAGACCGGCCACCCTGGAGACGCCCACCACCTCACTCACATGGCAAACAGGAGACCCAGGCAGGTTTCCCCTCCACTTGCAGCCTGGGGCATTCTGCAGACCCCTCGCCACAAAGCCCCACAGTCCACACCAGCAAGTGTTTTCTGAGACCCTGCTGTGGCACTGGACAGCTCCCACAGTCTTCTCCCAGCCCGGCCTGCTCTCTCTGATCACCCCCGCCCCAGACCTGGCGATGGACGAGCATTCGTGCATTCACTTGTTTCCAGTTATTGACATTATCCATAAAGTTGTTCTGATTACCCGTGTACAACTTCTTGTCTGGGCCTATGTTTCCAGTTCTCAGGCAAGCCTGAGAGGCAGGGGCGGTAAGTCCATTTCATGGTCTCAGCCAACCGAGGCTCTGAGAGGGAAGATGCGCTCCCCAAGTTACATAGCCATGAAGCAGCAGAGCACGGACTTGAACCCGGGGCCCTCTGAGGCCAGGGTGTGTGCACTGGGCCCTGCTGGTGGCCACCCCTGCCATCCAGGGGCTCGCAGTGTCCTGGGGGTGATACACCTACCTGCTGGACACTCTCTCCTGACACCCACCCTCCCGCCCACCTGCACATCCCGCTCCCCATCTCCCTTCATTTTGCATGGTCGCCACCCCTCATGGCTTCCCCGAAAGCCAGGTTCCACGCTAGGTTTCCGAGGCCTGCACCTTCCCTCCCAGCCTCCCGAGACATCGGGTTGGGTGCTTTCCTTCCTGGGCATCCATCCTGCTGCTCCTCTTTGTTTTTGTCCTCATCAGGCCCTGGGCCAAGGGCGTAGTGCCCACTGCCTCATGACACCCTCAAAGACAGTCTGAGCTACTACTGTACAACCTCCTTATACACTTGAGGAAACAGGCTCAGAGAAGGGAAGTGATTTGCCGGAGATCTCTGACCCAGCTCTGCCGCTGCCTCCACTAGTGACCTTGGCCCAGCCTCTTCCCTTGACCGGTGGCATATCGTTTGGGGTGTGCACGTGAAGAACCCTTCACACGGTTTGCCCATTGATTGTTATTTGGCGCCAATATGGAATTGTAAGAGTGCTTTTTTGTGTGCAAACTTTTCCTTTGTCGGGCAGTGTATTTAGCAAACATTGTCACAACCAATGGTTTGCTTTCTCATTTTGCTAACGATGAAAAGCCAGATTTCTAAATTTGATGAAATTCACTTAACCTGTTTTTGCGTGGCTATCGCGTTCTGTGTCATAGCTGTAAGAGTCCTTCTCCTACAGCAAGATTCTCAAGGCTTCATCCTCCATTCTCTTCCAGAGGTCTTATGCTTTCGCTTTTTTGCTGACATTTAGGATCTTCACAGATTTCAGAAGTTTGAAATCATACCAAGCATCTTTTCTGACCACAACTGAATGAAACTAGAAACCAATCAAGGAAGGAGAATTGAAAAAGTCACACGCAGGTGGAAATTACAGCACTCTCTTCAATAAGCAATGGGTCGAAGAACAGACCACAAGGATATTAGAAAATATCTTGAGACACATGAAAACGAAAACACCATATACCACAAGTAAGGAGATGCAGGGAAAGCAGCGTTAGGAGGCAAGTTTACTGTGGCAAATGCTTACGGTGAAAAAGAAGACAGATCTCAAAGCAACAGCCTGTCTTTACGTTTCAAGAACTAGAAAGGGAAGAGCAACATAAACCCAAAGTTAGCAGAAGGAAGGAAGTAATAAAGATTAGAGCACAAATAAAGGAAACGGAGAATCGACAAATAATAGAGTAAAAAAACAATGAAACTAAGAGAAGAGCTGGTGTCTCTGAAAAGGCCAACATAATGGACGAACCCATTAAGCAGATTAACTAAGAAGCAATCGACAAGTGTCAAATAACTGAAATCAGAGTGACAGAGAGGCATTACAATTGATACTACAGAAATAAAAAGATTATAAAAACAAGACCAGGGACAACTGTACACCAGCAAGTTTGATATTTTCGAGAAATGGATAAATTCTGAGAAACATAGCATGCTGCCAAGACTGACTCTTAAAGCAATAAAAACTCTCAGCAGATCTCCATAACTCGTAAGGAGACTTAGTCAGTCCTCATCAACCTCCCAACAGAGAAAACCCCAAGACCAGATGGCTTCAGTGGAGGATTCTACCAAACATTTAAAGAAGAATTAGGACCAGAAGCACACACACACACACACACACACACACACGCACACCCCAAAAGAATGTTTATGCATACATATTCAACAAAAGTCTAGCACACCCAGTTCAGCAACACGTGAAAAGTGCACGACCACCTGGGCTTCATTTGTAGAATGCAAGAAGTTTCGACCCATGAAAACCAATTAATTTAGTGTACGGCATCAACAAAATCAAGGACAAAAACCACATGATCGGCTCGATCGATGCACTAAAAGCATCTGACAAAAGTCAATTCCCTTTGTGATAAAAACACCCAAACTCCTTGGAACAGAAGGAAACCTCAACATCACAAACGCCCTGTATAAACTACTCACCGCGAACACTGTCCTGGATAGCGAAAGAGTGAAAACTCTTCCTCTAAGATCAGGAGAAAGCAAATGTCCACTTTCGCCTCTTCTTCTCAACATAGTCCTGGAAGTTGAGAGGGTAATTCGGCAAGAAAATGGAATTAAAGGGCAATGAAAAGGAGAGAGATCATGAAGCAACCAGTGCCTGCAGTGGCTAAGGAGACATCGCAACGGACAACGAGCACATTAAAGAGATCGTTATTCCAAATCATGAACAACCTTATGCCCGCAAATCTGAAACTTTGGATATAATTTACACATTCCAAGAAAATACCACAAAATGACAGAAACAGACTAAACATCTGAGTTGTCCTATAAATTCCAGATGGGTGGAATCTGAAGGAAACAACAGCGGCAGCCACAAGAAACTCCAGACTTTGATTCCGCCACCGATTAATTCTACAAAACATCTGTAAAGGAAAGAACGTCAATCTTACCTTCTTGCCAAGTAACATAAAAAAGGGGAAATGATTCCCAACCCATTTTATGAGGCATAAACCTTCAAGGGCATGGTAAGACATGAGATGCACAGGCCTGTCTTTCACATAAGCACAGAGGAAGAAATCTTGAATAAAGCATTAGCAAAACAAATCAGTTAAATCTCCATAAAGGAAAACGTATCACAAACGACTCAAGACTATTCTAGAAATGAAGCGGTTCAGCCCTTGAAAAATCTCTCTCTCAGAAGTAATGTGTGAAAGAGAAAAAATGTGATATTCCCTATGGAGGCAGAAAGGGTATTTTATGGGTTTGATTTTTTTAAATGATCACAGACTTATGATAAAACCTCTTAGCCAACTACGAATAGAAAAGAACTCTTTTGATTCCTTCGGAATATCCTTTAAAATACCCTTTAAAAGCCTACAAAAACAACGATACTCATTGGTGACATGTTGACAACTATCCCTCTGAGAACAGGGAAAAAAAAAAAAAAAAACAGATACATCCACTGTCACCGCTTAAAGCGCCATGAAGGAAGAAAAAGTAATCAAGGCGGTCCTGCGAGAGCAGCCTTAAATGCATACGCATGTTAACCAAAGGGCATGCCTGTGAATGTGCGCCACGATAATAACACTAACACTCCAGCGCTGGAAACTACTGAAATGTCCATTAGAGATAAAAGGCATGAACAAATTGTGGCATCGTCATGCAAATCAAAATACTGTGCAGGAATGCAAAGAAACGAAATTCAGCTACACGGCACGACAAGAGTGAATAGTTCAAAGAAAAACCTGACGTTGCCAAGAGAAACCCAGACTGTAAAATATGTACTGTAACGATTCTACTTATATGTGATGTGTTCACAAACAGGCAGAACTACCTTCAAGTGTTCAAAGCTCAAGAGTGGTTAGATTTGCCGAGGCGGAAGAAAAGAGTGACTGGCATGAGTGTGCTGCTTTTTGGCTGCCGGCCACACAGCACACCATTTCTTAACCCAGATCGCAGGGGATCAGACGTTCCTGTGTAACCATCTACTGAGCGGTACCCTCATTTTTTGGGCAACTCCACCTTTACATTCTATTCCACTACAGTGTGGCAGACAGTCGGAAGGTCTGAGACGGGATAAGTCGGTTGCTTTCCGGCTGTCCCTACTGCCGGCGGATGCCCAAGCTCTCTTGACACCACAGTGAGACTCCGTCTCTAAAAAAGAAAAATGAACATGTAGTCCCAGCTACTCGGGAGGCTGAGGCTGGAGAATCACTTGAGCTCAGGAATTCGAGGCTGCAGGGAGCTATAATCGCACCACTGCACTCCAGCCTGGGTGACAGACAGAGCGAGAACGCCCCACACCCTCAAAAACGATCAAGCTCTCTTAATCAGCCAAGTCAGATGTCGCCCGCCTGTCTCCTTCACACCTTCTGCTACTTTCTTTCTTTTGTCTCCTCATCCAGTTTCTTTGTCTTTAGGGGGTAAAGCCTTAAGCGGAAAGGATGCAGCCAGGAAAGAGGGACAGGGAAGAGAGGGGAGAAGTGAAGGTGAGAAAGAGAACGGGCGACTGAAGTACGTGACCAAAGGTGCCCAGGGGAACCTGGGAGCAGGAACAAGGGTCCCTGGGTGAGTTGAAACAACCCCTCATGCTGTTTGGTCTGTTGGGTGCTCAGGTTGCAGGGAATGGGCGTCCAGTTGGACTTCATGAGAACTCACACCTTGGGTTATGGAGGGCAGGACACCATGAGAGGAGTCCCATCCTGCTGCAAAAGATAGAAGGGGACACAGTTGCCCCCAGCATAAAATGGAAGGCAGAGGACGGTAGATGGCAGAACAAGAGCTAGCATCAATGACATTTTCTTCACTGAGCCTACCACAGAAATGAGCTCCCTTCCTGGGCGCTCTCACAGCCCCTTGCCCTTGAACCTCACATCACTGATGGCAATTTGCAGAGGAGTGATTGAGTCGGTGATTCACTTTAGGACACCGTGCCCTCCGAAGCTGAAGCTAAACACACAGGGCCCACGTTAGGCCCAGTACCACTGAAGGAACTAAGGATTAGTCACCGGGTAAGTACCCAGCAGGGGGAGGTGGGGGAGTGGGCACGCTGGGGAGAGAGAATGGCATAGAGAGAAGGAAAAAGCAAAACGAGGGGAGAACCAGGGAGGACAACACGAGAAAGGAAAGAGGGAGAGGAAGGGCAGCCAGGGATGTGGGAACTTGGAGGGAGGACAAAGGGACAGACAAAGCCTGGAGAAGAGAGGGCAGAGAGGGGAGATGAGGGGTGATGACAGAGGCTGAAGTGAGGTAGGAAGAGAGAGGAAAGGGGGAAGGAGTGTGGAAGAAATGAATGAGGGAGTAAAGAAAAAGAAACAAGGGGAGAGATCCTTTACCAAAGGGCGATAGATGAGGAAGGGGCAAGATGAAGGGGCAGTGAGGGAGAAAGGGTAAGGAGGAGAAAACTGCCAGCTTTGGGAACTCTACCCTACCATGGGAAAGAGGGGATTCCCATCCCACGTCAGCCTGGGGCTCCCTGTGGGACAGCTCTTGCCCTGCTGCACGTGTCATTCAGGGCCTTCCCACGCAAACAGGGGGACCGGTCACATCGACAGCCACCTCTGCCGAATCCAAGCTCTGCACCAGATCCTCTTTTCCCCTGGCAGGTACGGGTTTCAACTAGCAAGTTTAAGGGAATCACTCCCCTTCCTGGGATTCCTCCCTGACTACACCAGTTGCAACTACTTTCATGCTTATGGAGACCTGGCCTCTCCCACAAGAACCCTCTGGGCCAGCCAGTGTGATGCACTGTACATCATATCTGTTCAGGATGAAGCGTGTGTGTGTGTGTGTGTGTGTGTGTGTGTGTGTGTGTACTAATAATTGCAGGGATCAATATATCTGTGGGAGTTGTGAATTCTTTCCATGTGACTGCCTTGCTAGAATCCTCTCCCCCAGGGGCCTTTATTTCAAGGACCGACTCTGCTTTTCTCCCACAGCCCAATGAATGCATCAGACACTCAGCTTCAGTTCCCATGGCAACAGGGGCTAACGGTCTAGGGACTAAGGATGAGACAAAGAGAAACGCAGAGAAATGTACGTGTTCTGTCTTCCTCTGAGGTGCACAAGCCCCTGTTCAGGGATTGAAAAGAACATTCACTTTAGTTCTACCCTGCCCTCCCCTGAATGCTCGGTGGAGGAGGACAGAAACGCAGATGGGCCCAACATGAATCCAGAATGTCTCCAACCTCTAAATGCACCTGCGTGGTTTGGAGACAGGCTTTCTTGTCCCCGAGCCACCACGTTACCAGCAATGTATCGTACCTGCAAACCAGGCCTGTGGAACCTAGGATTCCTGCTACCCCAACTCACTTCCCTCTTTCCCACCCTCTAGCCTCTACCGTAGTAGGGGACTTGTTTTTTTTTGTTTGTTTTTGTTTTTTTTTTTTTTCAGTCATCCCTATGTTCTGACAGAAAGCTGCAGCCAGACCAATTTCAGAAATGCTGTCTCAGAAGGGTTCCCCGATCCTTTCCGCCAGAGTCACACAGGACACACCCGGTCTCTCTTCTCCTCAGTGGCCTGGGAGTCCTCAGCCCAGACCATGGGACCAGTTCCTAGGGCTCCCCCTTCCTGCCACACTCCTGTTCCGCCAGGGCCTTGGGGAGACTCGGAGGAGGAACGGTTTTGATGATAGTCTCCCACTTCTGCAGGTGGTCAAACTAATGAGAGTCCTGTTCCCTGCCCGTCCTCCTGAGCAGCCCGCCGCGTCCTGTGTATTGGCTCCCCTTACCAGAGGCTGGACAAACAGGGTGCCGGGGGGACATGAGACATCCTACACTGTCAATTTGTGAAAAATGGCAACTCAAAAGCTGGGCATAGGCCTCCAACTTCCCTTCCCTTCCTTGCATCGATTCCAGTGACTCTCTGAAGTCCCTTTCTCCACCTGCATTCTCCTCTCCTGGGCCCCGGCTGCCCGCCATTTTCCATGTCCTGTAACCCCTCAGTTCAAAATACCCAAGTGAGCTCGTCTTCACTGCAGTGGAGCAACCCGCAACAACACCCATGCCCCACACCGGAAAGAACCACAGGAAGGTCTTCCCACCTTCCGGACCCCCATGGACATTAGGGGATGTCCAGTCTCCTTTTGGTCAGGGGGTTTGTCTCATATGCCCTGCTGAGTACCCACCTGCCAGTGACTCCCCTGTGGTTCACAGCCCTCTCAGGGGAGCTCAAATCCACTCGGCTGCTGGTCTCTGTCTGGATGACCATGACCAATTTCCCTTGGAGAAGTACCCATGGGGAATGGCAATGCCAGGGTGGCAGCGCTTCGCTTCAACTGCTCTGCTCCTTAAATCCCCGACAGTACCACTCACAGGACTGTAGAGGCTACGCCGGTTACAGATTCCAATGAAGGGTCAGTAGTGACTACATGAAATTACAGTGGAACAAACTACTAGTGAGCGATGGCTAAGTATCCGTGCTTCTGGAATTCAATAAGAACCACCGATCCCCTGCCTCCCACGGAAAAGATAAGGTCTTCTGAGGACATTCCATTTCAGGGGAATGCCTGTTTGTGGCTTTTCTTCCTGTTTTGAGCACTGCCCTTTTATCTTCCTGGAAAGGAGAAAGTCTCCTCCATTAACCTCCTTCCTTGCAGGGATTTCTTTATGTCTCAATAATGGGATCTGTCTATGTCTCCAACTCCCTGTGAACGTATGAACACACAGAGACAATCACCCAAACACTAAGGAGCTATGAGTGTCCCATCATTATCCCTCACCCAGCTCTGTGCAGTGGCTCACACCTATAACCCCAGCTATGCAGGACACTGAGGCAGGAGGATTCTCTGAGGCCAGGAGTTGGACACAAGCCTGGTCAATGTAGCGAGACCTCATCTCCAAAAAAGCAAAAACAGGAAAACTTAGCCGTATACGGCTGTGATCTCAGCTACTCCAGAGGCTGATGCAGGAGGATGACTTGAGCCCAGGAGTTCGGGGCTGCAGTGAGTTATGACAGCACCACTGGACAGAGCTTTGGGAGACTCCACTTGAAGCCAGGAGTTCAGGATGAGTTTATGCCTCACAGCGAGACCCCACCTGCAGAAATAAAAATCAAAATGTAAAAAAATTTAAAAATATCTCTGACCAATACCTTTCTCAAAATTTGAATTTGTCAGTGTACATTAGCCTTCGTTACTCAGCCTGGATCCTATAGACTTCAGACTTCATTTCCTCATCCTCTGGACATCTCTGCCCTGCCAATCCCTCATTCTCAATTTGGCCATCCCTGTGGATGGAAGTTATCAGCACGGCTTTAACTGAGAGCCTGAATCACGGGGCTGGTTGCCCATATTTTTAACAAAGCCAGTTTCTCTGTTTGATCCCATCTTTACCCCTCACCCTTTCACAGTTTGAATTCCTGCAGATATCCACTGTTTCTCTGCATCTTCAAATTCTCTTGCTCCAGTGCTTATTCCCATCAGCGTACAATTACGCTCCACCGTCCTCCATGGTAAACAAGCACCTTCCCTTGGCGACCCTTCCCCACCAGCTGTTCTCTCACATACCTGCTGCCCTTTACAGCAAAACTTTTCTGGTGAGTTGTTGGAACAGGTTGCCACCACTTCCTCATCTCTACCTCCAATGTCTTGCACGGCCTTCTGTCCTCCAAATATGCTTTTCTTCATGCTCTTTAGTAACTTTCATACTGTCAAATCCAATTATCATCCTTCTGACTTGGCTTGCCCTCCTAGCAGCATTGAACGTGCTGTCCACTGCCAGTCTCTTCAAATCGTGTGGATCGCAAGAGAAATCCCAAGTAAACATTTCCACGAAACCATTGTCTTCTGGTGATCTTCTTTCCAGGGTAGATCCTATTCTTTGAGTTATTCCCCGGCTCCTCTTCCTCTTTTTTGTTGCTATGCTCCAGATTGTGGCTTTGTTTCCTCCTTTTCTACATTTTCTCTCTAAGAAATTTCCTTTCACTTTATAGATGTAAATAACACCTACATCTGCCACCTCCTGTATCCATCAGTATGTTTGATTACAAACAACAGAAAAACACTCACGATTGCTCAACCGAAAAGGAACCTGATGCAAGAATATCAGGTTGCACATGGAGTCAATAAGAGGACTGCATATCCAGGATCGGAAAGCAGGCGGTATCCATGGGAGTCTGAGACAGAAACAATCACGAAGGTCACGCCTGAGAAATAGCTTTGTTTTCACATTGTTCTTGCAACCTTGATGCTCTGCCAGAGAGGTCGCTTTGGAAACCTCCTAACCTCATTGATACTTTTCAGCCTTCTGGAAGTCTTCGTCTGGGTTTCGTTTTGTAACAATTCAAAAAGATCCCTCCAACTTGTATCTTTTTTTTTTTTGAGACGGAGTTTCGCTCTTGTTACCCAGGCTGGAGCGCAATGGCGCGATCTCGACTCACTGCAGCCTCCGCCTCCTGAGTTCAGGCAATTCTCCCGCCTCAGCCTCCTGAGTAGCTGGGATTACAGGCACACGCCACCATGCCCAGCTAATTTTCTTTATTTTTAATAGAGACGGGGTTTCACCATATTGACCAGGATGGTCTCGAGCTCTTGACCTCGTGATCCACCCGCCTCAGCCTCCCAAAGTGCTGGGATTACAGGCGTGAGCCACCGCACCCGGCGCCCAACTTGTATCCTAACGTGTTATCAGTACGTACTTTAACTCAGGAATAACTTATGAACATTTTGAATTTCTCCAGAGATTCTTTCCTCCTTCATTAAAAGAAACAGCTTTATTGAGATACAATTCAGATACCACAAATTTCACCCGTTTAAAGTGTACAGTGCAGTGGTTGTTAGTATATACAAAGGTGGAGCAACTCTCATTCTGTAGGTGGCCTTTTCACTGTGTTGATTGTTTCATTCTGTTCATCATAGGATTTTGGTTAGACGTGAATCTGACCTGTCTAAAGTGGCTTTTTGTTGCCTGTGCTTTTTGTCATATTCAAGAAGTAATTTCCAAGACAAACGCCATGGAACTCTTCACCTACGTTCTCTTCTAGGAGATTTATGGGAAAAGATAGTTGAAAAGGATATCTATGATAAGTGATTAACATCCAACCTGTACAAGGAACTCCTACAACTCAATGCCAAAAATAAGACAACAAACTGACTAAAGAATGGGCAAAAGACTCAAATAACGTTTCTCCAAAGAGGATGCGGAATGCCCAACAGTATATAAAAAAGTGCTCAACATCACTCATCATCAGAGAAATGCAAATCAAAGCCACAATGAGGTATCAGCTCACACTTTGAAATATTATCAAAGAAAGCAAAAGATAACAAGTGTTGGAGAAGATGTAGAAAACTTCCAACCTAGGCACACGGGAGTAGGCACATAAAACCGTGCAGCCACTATGGAGAACACCAGAGTGGCTTCTCAAAAAATTCAAAATAAAACTAGTATGTGATCTGGAAATCCCACTGTTGAGTATATATCCAAAAGGATTGAAATCTGGGCCTTGAAGCCATGTATGGACTCCCACCTTTATTGAAGTATTACATCCAACAATCAAGATCAAAACACAATATGGAAACAACCTAAATGTTTATCAGCAGGTGAATGGATATGTAAAATGTGGTATATACATAAAACTGCACATTATTCGGCCTCCATGAAGAAGGAATTCCTACCAACACACACAAATAATGAGGGTTCTAATTATTTCAGCTATCTAAAGCAATCAAACTCATAAAAACAGGAGTGCAATGTTGGGGGCTTGAACTGAGAGGGAGGGGGAAACAGGGAGTTGCTGTTATGTGGGTATAAAGTTTCCGTTGTGGGAGAGGAACACATTACTGGGACCCGCTGTGCAATCCTGTGCCTATGGTTAACAATATGGTATTTTGTACTGAAAATGTTATTGAGGGCAGATCTCATGTTACTTGTTCTTACCACAATAAAATGAAACAAAACAAACCAAAAAAGTCGTGCAACTATCGAAACCTTGTAATTAAAAATTTTTTTTTTTTTTGCGTTTTAGGTTTTGGGGTACATGTGCAGAACATGCAAGATAGTTGCATAGGTACACACGTGGCAGTGTGCTTTGCTGCCTTCCTCCCCTTCACCCACATCTGGCATTTCTCCCCATGCTATCCCTCCCCAGCTCCCCACCCGCTGTCCTTCCCCTATTCCCCCACCAGCTGTTCTCTCACATACCTGCTGCCCCTTACAACACCCAGTGTGTAGTGCTCCCTTCCCTGTGTTTATATGTGTTCTCATTGTTCATCACCCACCTATGAGTGAGAATATGCGGTATTTCATTTTCTCTTCTTGTGTCAGTTTGCTGAGAATGATGTTGTCCAGATTCATCCATGTTCCTACAAAGGACACGAACTCATTATTTTTGATTGCTGCATAATATTCCATGGTGTATATGTGCCACATTTCCCCAGTCCCGTCTATCATCGATGGGCATTTGGGTTGGTTCCAGGTCTTTGCTATTGTAAACAGTGCTGCAATGAACATTCGTGTGCACGTGTCCTTATAGTAGAACGATTTATAGTCCTTTGGATATATACCCAGTAATGGGATTGCTGGGTCAAACGGAATTTCTATTTCTAGGTCCTTGAGGAATCGCCACACTGTCTTCCACAATGGTTAAACTAATTTACACTCCCACCAGCAGTGTAAAAGTGTTCCTACTTCTCCACATCCTCTCCAACATCTGTTGTCTCCAGCATTTTTTAATAATCACCATTCTAACTGGCATGAGATGGTATCTCAATGTAGTTTTGATTTGCATCTCTCTAATGACCAGTGATGATGAGCATTTTTTTCATGTTTGTTGGCCTCGTGCATGTCTTCTTTTGTAAAGTGTCTGTTCATATCCTTTGCCCATCTTTGAATGGGCTTGTTTGTTTTTTTCTTGTAAATCTGTTTGAGTTCTTTGCAAATTATGGATATCAGCCCCTTGTCAGATGGGTAAACTGCAAAAGTGTTTTCCCATTCTGTTGGTTGCCGATTCACTCTAGTGACTGTTTCTTTTGCCGAGCAGAAGCTGTGGAGTTTGATTAGGTCCCATTTGTCTATTTCGGCTTTTGCTGCCAATGCTTTTGGTGTTTTGGTCATGAAGTCCTTGCCTGCTTCTACGTACTGAATGGTTTTGCCTAGATTTTCATCTAGGGTTTTTATGGTGCTAGGTCTTACGTTTAAGTCTTTAATCCATCTGGAGTTAATTTTAGTGTAAGGTGTCAGGAAGGCGTCCAGTTTCTGCTTTCTGCACATGGCTAGCCAGTTTTCCCAACACCATTTATTAAACAGGGAATCCTTTCCCCATTGCTTGTTTTGTCTGGTTTATCAAACATTGTATGGCTGTAGATATGTTGTGTTGCCTCTGATGCCTCTGTTCTGTTCCTGTTGGTTTGTCTGGATCTCTGTTTTGGTACCAGTACCATGCTGTTTTGATTACTGTAGCCTTGTAGTATAGTTTGAAGTCCAGTAGCGTGATTCCTCCTGCTGTGTTCTTTTTGCTTAGAATTGACTTGGCTATGTGAGCTCTCTTTTGGTTCCATATGAAGTTCAAGGTGATTTTTTTCCAGTTCTGGGAAGAAAGTCAATGGTAGCTTGATGGAGATAGCATTGAGTCTGTAAATTACTATGGGCAGTATGGCCATTTTCACAATACTGATTCTTCCTAAGCATGAACATGGAATGTTTCTCTATCTGTTTGTGTCCTCTCTTGTTTCGTTGAGCAGTGGTTTGTAGTTCTCCTTGAAGAGGACCCTTACGTTCCTTGTTAGTTGTATTCCTAGGTATTTTATTCTCTTTCTAGCATTTGTGAATGGCAGTTCGTTCTTGATTTGGTTCTCTTTAAGTCTGTTATTGGTGTGTAGGAATGCTTGTGACTTTTGCACATTGATTTTACATCCTGAGACTTTGCTGAAGTTGCTAATCAGATTCAGGAGTCCTTGGGCTGAGATGATGGGGTCTTTTAGATATACTAGCATGTCGTCTGCAAAGAGACAATTTGGCTTCCTCCTTTCCTATTTAAATACACTTTATTTCTTTTTCTTGCCTGATTGGTCTGGCTAGAACTTCCAGTACTATATTGAATAGGAGTGGTGAGAGAGGGCATTCTTGTCTAGTGCCAGATTTCAAAGGGAATGCTTCCAGTTTTTGCCCATTCAGTATGATATTGGCTGTTGGTTTGTCATAAATAGCTTTTATTATTTTGAGATACGTTCCATCAACACCGAGTTTATTGTGGGTTTCTAGCATAAAAAGCTGTTGAATTTTGTCAAAGGCCTTCTCTGCATCAATTGAGATAATCATGTGGTTTTTGCTTTCGGTTCTGTTTATGTGGTGAATTACGTTTATAGACTTGCGTATGTTGAACCAGCCTTGCATCCCCGGGATGAATCCTACTTGATCATGATGGATAAGCTTTTTGATGTGCTGTTGCAATTGGCTTGCCAGTATTTTTTGAAGATTTTTGCGTCTATGTTCATCATGGATATTGGCCTGAAGATTCTTTTCTTGGTAAGTCTCTGCCGGGTTTTGGTATCAGGATGATGTTGGTCTCATGAAATGATTTGGGAAAAATTCCCTCTTTTTGGATTATTTGGAATAGTTTCAGAAGGAATGGTACCAGCTCCTCTTTGTGTGTCTGGTGGAATTCAGCTGTGAACCCATCTGACCTGGGCTTTTTTTGTGTGGTAGGCTCTTAATTGCTGCCTCAACTTCAGACCTTGTTATTGGTCTATTCATGGTTTTGGCTTCCTCCTGGTTTAGGCTTGGAGGACACAAGTGTCCAGGAATTTATCCATTTCTTCCAGGTTTACTAGTTTATGTGCATAGAGTTTTTTGTAATATTCTCTGATGATTGTTTGAATTTCTGTGGAATCTGTGGTGATTTCCCCTTTATCGTTTTTTACTTCATCTATTTGGTTATTCTCCCTTTTCTATTTTATCAGTCTGGCTAGTGGTCTATTTTGTTGATCTTTTCAAAAAACCAGCTCTTGGAGTAGAAATGTAGAATGGTGAGATGGCGCTGTAGGACCAACTCAGGATTGCAACTACCAGTGAAACCTCAGATGGTGAGTGGATGCCGCATTTCCAGATGGATCTTTATTGCCCACAGACCAGGAGATTCCCAGGTGTAGGAGCCACATGGGCCACCAGCGTGGCTGTTTGGGCTGGGGCCGCAGCGCAGCGGCACTTCATACAAAATACACTGGTTTGGTTGCCCTGTTAAACTGGCAATTGGAGATTTCAGAAGGCAGATTACCACATTCATCTGATTAAACGGGACTTAAACAGAAAGCCGGGCCAGGAGATTCCCAGGCAGCAATGTGGTTCCAGCCGGCACAGTGGGTCACTGCATGGGAAATCAAACAGATCCTGGCGTCCATTCAGCAGGTGACTGGAACACCCGGGAGAGAGTTAACCATTCAAATTTTAAAAATAAATAAATACATACATATAGTAGAACGATTTATAGTCCTTGGATATATACCCAGTAATGGGATTGCTGGGTCAAATGGAATTTCTATTTCTAGGTCCTTGAGGAATCACACACTGTCTTCCACAATGGTTGAACTAATTTACACTCCCACCAGCAGTGTAAAAGTGTTCCTATTTCTCCACATCCTCCAGCATCTGTTGTCTCCAGATTTTTAATGATCGCCATTCTAACTGGCGGAGATGGTATCTCAATGTAGTTTTGATTTGCATCTCTCTAATGACCAGTGATGATGAGCATTTTTTCATGTTTGTTGGCCTCATGTATGTCTTCTTTGTAAAGTGTCTGTTCATATCCTTTGCCCATTTTTGAATGGGCTTGTTTGTTTTTTCTTGTAAATCTGTTTGAGTTCTTTGTAAATTCTGGATATCAGCCCTTTGTCAGATGGGTAAACTGCAAAAATTTTTTTCCCATTCTGTTGGTTGCCGATTCACTCTAGTGACTGTTTCTTTTGCCGTGCAGAAGCTGTGGAGTTTGATTAGGTCCCATTTGTCTATTTTGGCTTTTGTTGCCAATGCTTTTGGTGTTTTGGTCATGAAGTCCTTGCCTACTCCTATGTCCTGAATGGTTTTGCCTAGATTTTCTTCTAGGGTTTTTATGGTGCCAGGTCTTATGTTTAAGTCTTTAATCCATCTGGAGTTAATTTTAGTGTAAGGTGTCAGGAAGGGGTCCAGTTTCTGCTTTCTGCACATGGCTAGCCAGTTTTCCCAACACCATTTATTAAACAGGGAATCCTTTCCCATTGCTTGTTTTTGTCAGGTTTATCAAAGATTGTATGGTTGTAGATATGTTGTGTTGCCTCTGATGCCTCTGTTCTGTTCCATTGGTCTATATCTCTGTTTTGGTACCAGTACCATGCTGTTTTGATTACTGTAGCCTTGTAGTATAGTTTGAAGTCCAGTAGTGTGATGCCTCCTGCTGTGTTCTTTTGCTTAGAATTGACTTGGCTATGGGCTCTCTTTGGTTCCATATGAAGTTCAAGGTGGTTTTTTCCAGTTCTGTGAAGAAAGTCAATGGTAGCTTGATGGGGATAGCATTGAGTCTGTAAATTACTTTGGGCAGTATGGCCATTTTCACAATATTGATTCTTCCTAACCATGAACATGGAATGTTTCTCCATCTGTTTGTGTCCTCTATTTTTCGTTGAGCAGTGGTTTGTAGTTCTCTTGAAGAGGTCCCTTACGTTCCTTGTTAGTTGTATTCCTAGGTATTTTATTCTCTTTGTAGCAATTGTGAATGGCAGTTCGTTCTTGATTTGGTTCTCTTTAAGTCTGTTATTGGTGTATAGGAATGCTTGTGATTTTTGCACATTGATTTTATATCCTGAGACTTTGCTGAAGTTGCTTATCAGTTTCAGGAGTTTTTGGGCTGAGATGATGGGGTCTTCTAGATATACTATCATGTCGCCTGCAAATAGAGACAATTTGGCTTCCTCCTTCCTATTTGAATACCCTTTATTTCTTTTTCTTGCCTGATTGCTCTGGCTAGAACTTCCAGTACTATATTGAATAGGAGTGGTGAGAGAGGCATCCTTGTTCAGTGCCAGATTTCAAAGGAATGCTTCCAGTTTTTGCCCATTCAGTATGATATTGGCTGTTGGTTTGTCATAAATAGCTTTTATTACTTTGAGATTCATTCCGTCAATACTGAGTTTATTGAGGGTTTTAAGCATAAAGGGCCATTGAATTTTGTCAAAGGCCTTCTCTGCATCAATTGAGATAATCATGTGGTTTTTGTTTTTGGTTCTGTTTATGTGGTGAATTACGTTTATAGACTTGCGTATGTTGAACCAGCCTTGCATCCCCGGGATGAATCCTACTTGATCATGATGGATAAGCTTTTTGATGTGCTGTTGCAATTGGCTTGCCAGTATTTTATTGAAGATTTTGCATCTATGTTCATCATGGATATTGGCCTGAAGTTCTTTTCTTGTTGAGTCTCTGCCGGGTTTTGGTATCAGGATGATGTTGGTCTCATAAAATGATTTGGGAAGGATTCTCTTTTGGATTATTTGGAATAGTTTCAGAAGGAATGGTACCAGCTCCTCTTTGTGTGTCTGGTAGAATTCAGCTGTGAACCCATCTGGACCTGGGCTTTTTTTGTGTGGTAGGCTCTTAATTGCTGCCTCAACTTCAGACCTTGTTATTGGTCTATTCATAGTTTTGGCTTCCTCCTGGTTTAGGCTTGGGAGGACACAAGTGTCCAGGAATTTATCCATTTTTCCAGGTTTACTAGTTTATGTGCATAGAGTTGTTTGTAATATTCTCTGATGATGGTTTGAATTTCTGTGAATCTGTGGTGATTTCCTTTATCATTTTTTATTGCATCTATTTGGTTATTCTCTTTTCTTTTTATCAGTCTGGCTAGTGGTCTGTCTATTTTGTTGATCTTTTCAAAACAGCTCTTGGAGTAGAAATGTAGAATGGTGAGATGGCGCTAGGACCAACTCAGATTGCAGCTCCCAGTGAATCCAGATGGTGAGTGGATGCCGCATTTCCAGATGGATCTTTATTGCCCACAGACCAGGAGATTCCCAGGATGGGCCGCCAGCGTGGCTGTTTGGGCTGCGTGGCTGTTTGGGCTGGGGCCACAGCGCAGGCACTCCATACAAAATACACTGGTTTGGTTGCCCTGTTAAACTGGCAATTGGAGATTTCAGAAGGCAGATTAGCACATTCATCTGATTAAATGGGACTTAAACGAAAGCCAGGCCAGGAGATTCCCAGGCAGCAACGTGGTTCCAGCCAGCACAGTGGGTCACTGCATGAAATCACACAGATCCTGGCCCTTTCAGCAGGTGACTGGAACACCTGGGAGAGAGTCAACCATTCAACTTAAAAAAAAAGGGCTCTGAGGCAGGGAGCCAGGTGATCAGGCTCAGGTCCCACCCCACAAAAACAAACAAAACAGCAATTGGAAATGCTCGGGTTGAGAGTTTCATGGCAAGCACAGCTGAACCCAGGATGGTGCAGCTCGGAGGGAGGGCGTCCACCATTACTGCGGCACTCGACCCTCAGAGGTACTCTGCCATTGCTGAGGCAGCCTGCCATTGCCGAGGCAACCCACCATAACAGAGAGAGTCTGCCACTACAGAGGCAGGCCATCATCACAGCAGCTCTAACCACACCCATATAAACAGGACTACAGAATTACACATGGCAGCAGGGCAGCCCAACAGCAGGGGCGGAGCCCATGGCAGCAGGGCAGAGCCCATGGCAACAGGGCAGGAGCCCATGGCAGCTCAGCATAGCCACTACAGGCAAGCAGTGATTAGACTGCCTCCTTGCTGGGCAGGACAGTGCAATGGATACTCATAAATAAAGCCCTAACTCCCGGGACAGAGCACCTGAGGAAAAAAAGGGGCTTTATGAGTTCTGCTGCAGCAGACTTAAACGTACCTGCCTAGCAGCCCTGAATGAACAACGGAGCTCACAGCTCAGCACTGAGCTCCTATAAAGTACAGACTGTCTCCTCAAGCAGCTCCCTGACCCCATATATCCAAGAGTCACCTCACAAAGGACTGATCAGACTGACATTTGGTGGGCATCATTCAGGGACAAAGATAGCAGAAGAAGAACTGGTAGCAACCCTCATGGTTCCTGCAGCTGCTAGGTGTTCCCCAGGCAAGCAGGGCCTGGGTGGACCTCAACAGTCCTACAGCAGAGGGCCAGACTGTTAGAAGGAAAACTGAAACAGAAATACTTCATCATCAACAATCTGGACGTCACTCAGAGACCCAATCGAAAATCAGCAACTACTCAGATGACAGGTGGATAAATCCACAAAGATGGGAAGAAACCAGTGCAAAAAGGAGAAAACACCCAAACCAGAACACCTCACCTCCTACAAGGACCACAACTCCTCACCAGCAAGGGAACAAAGCTGGATGGAGAATGAGTGTGATGAAATGACAGAATCAGACTTCAGAAGGTGGGTAATGAGAAACTTCCATGAGCTAAAGAACATGTTCTAACTCAATGCAAAGAAACTAAGAACCTTGAAAAAGATTTGAGAAATGATAACAAGAATGGACAACTTAGAGGAATATGAGTGAATTGAAGGAGCTGAAAAACACAACACGAGAACTTTGTGAAGCATGCACAAGTTTCAACAGCTGAAATTGACCAAGCAGAAGAAAGGATATCAAGTCAAGATCAACTCAATGAAATAAAATGAAGCCAAGATTAGAAAAAAAGTGCAAAAAGGAATGAACAAAGTCTCCAAGAAATGTGGGACTATGTGAAGAGACCTAATCTATGTTTGATAGGTGTACCTGAATGTGATGAAGAGAATGAATCAAGCTGGAAAATACTCTTCAGGATATTATCCAGGAAAATTTCCCCAACCTAGCAAGGCAGGCCAATATTCAAGTCCAGGAAATACAGAGAACACCACAAAGATATTCCACAAGAAGAGCAACCCCAAGGCACATAATCGTCAGATTCACCAGGGTTGAAATGAAGGAGAAAATGCTAAGGGCAGCCAGAGAGAAAGGTCAGGTCACCCACAAAGGAAGCCCATCAGACTCACAGCAGATCTCGGCAGAAACCCTACAGGCAAGCAGTGATTAGACTGCCTCCTTGCTGGGCAGGACAGTGCAACATGGATACTCATAAATAAAGCCCTAACTCCTGGGACAGAGCACCTGAGGAAAAAAAGGGTTTTATGAGTTCTGCTGCAGCAGACTTAAACATACCTGCCTAGCAGCCCTGAATGAACAATGGAGCTCACAGCTCAGCACTTGAGCTCCTATAAAGTACAGACTGTCTCCTCAAGTATAAAGTACAGACAGTCTCCTCAAGCAGCTCCCTGACCCCTGTATATCAAAGAGTCACCTCACAAAGGACTGATCAGACTGACATTTGGTGGGCATCATTCAGGGACAAAGATAGCAGAAGAAGAAACTGGTAGCAACCTCACTGGTTCTGCAGCTGCTACAGGTGTTCCCCAGGCAAGCAGGGCCTGGAGTGGACCTCAGCAGTCCTACAGCAGAGGGCCAGACTGTTAGAAGGAAAACTAAGAAACAGAAATACTTCATCATCAACAATCTGGATGTCCACTCAGAGACCCAATCGAAAATCAGCAACTACTCAGATGACAGGTGGATAAATCCACAAAGATGGGAAGAAACCAGTGCAAAAAGGAGGAAAACACCAAAACCAGAACACCTCACCTCCTACAAGGACCAAACTCCTCACCAGCAAGGGAACAAAGCTGGATGGAGAATGAGTGTGATGAAATGACAGAATCAGACTTCAGAAGGTGGGTAATGAGAAACTTCGTGAGCTAAAAGAACATGTTCTAACTCAATGCAAAGAAACTAAGAACCTTGAAAAAGATTTGAGGAAATGATAACAAGAATGGACAACTTAGAGAGGAATATGAGGAATTGAAGGAGCTGAAAACACAACACGAGAACTTCTGAAGCATGCACAAGTTTCAACAGCCGAATTGACCAAGCAGAAGAAAGGATATCAGAAGTCAAGATCAACTCAATGAAATAAAATGAGAAGCCAAGATTAGAGAAAAAGCACAAAAGGAATGAACAAAGTCTCCAAGAAATGTGGGACTATGTGAAGAGACCTAATCTATGTTTGATAGGTGTACCTGAATGTGATGAAGAGAATGAATCCAAGCTGGAAAATACTCTTCAGGATATTATCCAGGAAAATTTCCCCAACCTAGCAAGGCAGGCCAATATTCAAGTCCAGGAAATACAGAGAACACCACAAAGATATTCCACAAGAAGAGCAACCCCAAGGCACATAATCATCAGATTCACCAGGGTTGAAATGAAGGAGAAAATGCTAAGGGCAGCCAGAGAGAAAGGTCGGGTCACCCACAAAGGGAAGCCCATCAGACTCACAGCAGATCTCTTGGCGAAACCCTAAAGCCAGAAGAGAGTGGGGCCAATATTCAACATCCTTAAAGAAAAGAACTTTCAACCCAGAATTTCATATCCAGCCAAACTGAGCTTCATAAGTGAAGGAAAAATAAAATCCTTGCAACAAGCAAGTACTCAGAGATTTTGTCACCACCAGGCCTGCTTTACAAGAGCTCCTGAAAGAGGCACTACACATAGAAAGGAACAACCAGTACCAGCCATTCCAAAACATACCAAATGCTAAAGAGCATCAACAAAATGAAGAATCTGCATCAACTAATGGGCAAAACAGCCAGCTAGCATCAAAATGGCAGTATCAAATTCACACATAACAATATTAACCCTAAATGTAAATGGGCTAAATGCACCAATCAAAAGACACAGACTATCCAGGAAACCATCTCACATGCAAAAAATAGAAGGGTCAAAATAAAGGGATGGAGGAAGATTTACCAAGCAAATGGAGAGCAAAAAAAGCAGGAGTTGCAATTCTCATCTCTGATAAAATAGACTTTAAAGCAACAAAGATCAAAAGAGACAAAGAAGGACATTACATAATGGTAAAAGGATCGATAAACAACAAGAAGAGCTAATGATCCTAAATATATATGGACCCAATACAGGAGCACCCAGATATATAAGGCAAGTTCTTAATGACTTACAAAGAGACTTAGATTCCCACACAATAATAGTGGAAGATTTTTAACACTCCACTGTCAATATTAGACAGATCAACGAGTGGAGAGATCCAAAATTGACACCTATCAAAATTGAAAGAGCTAGAGGAGCAAGATCAAAAACTCAAAACCTGCAGAAGACAAGAACTAACTAAGATCAGAGCAGAACTGAAGGAGATAGAGACAGGAAAACCCTTCAAAAATCAATAAATCCAAGAGCTGGTTTTTGAAAAGATCAACAAAATAGACAGACCACTAGCCAGACTGATAAAAAGAAAAGAAAGAATAACCAAATAGATGCAATAAGAAACAATGAAAACTCAGATTCCACAGAAATTCAAACCATCATCAGAATGTTACAAACAACTCTATGCACATAAACTAGTAAACCAGGAAGAAATGGATAAATTCCTGGACACCTGTGTCCTCCCAAGCCTAAACCAGGAGGAAGCTGAAACTATGAATTGACCAATAACAAGGTCTGAAGTTGAGGCAGCAATTAGAGCCTACCACACCCCAGGTCAGATGGGTTCACAGAATTCTACCAGACACACAAAAGGAACTGTTACCATTCCTGAAACTATTCCAAATAATCAAGAGGGAATCTTCCCAAATCATTTTATGAGACCAACATCATCCTGATACCAAAACCGGCAGAGACTCAACAAGAAAAGAAAAAGGCCAATATCCATGATGAACATAGAAAAATCTTCAATAAAATACTGGCAAGATTGCAACAGCACATCAAAAACTTATCCATCATGATCAAGTAGGATTCATCCTGGGGATGCAAGGCTGGTTCAACATACACAAGTCTATAAATGTAATTCACCACATAAACAGAACCAAAACAAAAACCACATGATTATCTCAATTGGCGCAGAAGGCATTTGACAAAATTCAACAGCCCTTTATGCTAAAAACCCTCAATAAACTCGGTATTGATGGAACATGTATCTCAAAATAATAAAAGCTATTTATGACAAACCAACAGCCAATATCATACTGAATGGGCAAAAACTGGAAGCATTCCCTTTGAAATCTGGCACTGAACAAGGATGCCCTCTCTCACCACTCCTATTCAATATAGTACTGGAAGTTCTAGCCAGAGCAATCAGGCAAGAAAAAGAAATAAAAGGGTATTCAAATAGGAAAGGAGGAAGCCAAATTGTCTCTATTTGCAGATGACATGATAGTATATCTAGAAGACCCCATCACCTCAGCCCAAAAACTCCTGAAACTGATAAGCAACTTCAGCAAAGTCTCAGGATATAAAATCAATGTGCAAAAATCACAAGCATTCCTATACACCAATAACAGACTTAAAGAGCCAAATCAAGAATGAACTGCCATTCACAATTGCTACAAAGAGAATAAAATACCTAGGAATACAACTAACAAGGAATGAGGACCTCTTCAAGGAAAACTACAAACCACTGCTCAACGAAATAAGAGGACACATATGAATTGACACTTTACAAAAGAAGACATACATGAGGCCAACAAATATATGAAAAAATGCTCATCCTCACTGGTCATTAGAGAGATGCAAATCAAAAGTATATTGAGATACCATCTCACGCCAGTTAGAATGGCGATCATGAAAAAATCTGGAGACAACAGATGTTGGAGAGGATGTGGAGAAATAGGAACACTTTTACACTGCTGGTGGGAGTGTAAATTAGTTCAACCATTGTGGAAGACAGTGTGGCGATTCCTCAAGGACCTAGAAATAGAAATTCCATTTGACCCAGCAATCTCCTTACTGGGTATATATCCAAAGAACTATAAATCATTCTACTATAAGGACACATGCACACGAATGTTCATTGCAGCACTGTTTACAATAGCAAAGACCTGGAACCAACCGAAATGCCCATCGATGATGCACTGGACTAGAAAAATGTGGCACATATACACCATGGAACATTACACAGCAATCAAAAATGATGAGTTCATGTCCTTTTTAGGGACATGGATGAATCTGGAGAACATCATTCTCAGCAAACTGACACAAGAACAGAAAATGAAATACCGCATATTCTCACTCATAGGTGGGTGATGAACAGTGAGAACACATGTACACAGGGAGCGGAGCACTACACACTGGGGTCTATTGGGGGGAATAGGGGAGAGACTGTGGCAGGGGGGAGCTGGGGAGGGATAGCATGGGGAGAAATGCCAGATGTGGGTGAAGTGGAGGAAGACTGCAAATCACACTGCCATGTGTGTACCTGTGCAACTATCTTGCATGTTCTGCACATGTACCCCAAACCTAAAATCCAATGTAAAGAAAACCAGATCTTGGATTTATTGATTTTTGAAGGGTTTTTCTTGTCTCTATCTCCTTCAGTTCTGCTCTGATCTTAGTTATTTCTTGTCTTCTGCTAGTTTTGAGTTCTTTTGATCTTGCTCCTCTAGCTCTTTCAATTTTGATGATACAGTGTCAGTTTTGGATCTCTCCACTCTTCTCATGTGGGCACTTATTGCTGTATATTTTCCTCTAGAGACTGCTTTAAATGTGTTCCAGAGATTTTGGTATGTTTTGTCTTCATTCTCATTGGTTTCAAAAAACTTCTTTATTTCTGCCTTCATCTCATTGTTTATTTACTCAACATTCAAGAGCCACTTGTTCAGTTTCCATGAAACTGCGGTTCTGAGTTAGTTTTTAAATTCTGAGTTCTAATGTGATTGCACTATGGTCTGAGAGACTGTTTGTTACGATGTCAGTTGCTTTGAATTTGCTGAGGAGTGATTTACTTCCAATTATGTGGTCAATTTTAGAGTAGGTTTAATGTGGTGCTGAGAAGAATGTATATTCGGTGGATTTCGGGTGGAGAGTTCTGTAAATGTCTATCACGTTTGCTGGTTCCAGGTCTGAGTTCAAGCCCTGGATATCCTTGTTAATTTTCTGTCTGGTTGATCTGTCTAATATTGACCGTGGAGTGTTAATGTCTCCCACTATTATTGTCTGGGAGACTAAGTCACTTTGTAAGTCATTAAGAACTTGCCTTATATATCTGGGTGCTCCTGTATTGGGTCCATATATATTTAGGATCATTCACGCTTCTTATTTTATCGATACTTTTTTTAACTTTAAAATTTTTATTTATTTATTTATTTTAAATTTTAAATTTGTATTGCATTTTAGGTTTTGGGGTACATGTGCAGAACGTGCAAGATAGTTGCATAGGTACACACATGGCAGTGTGTTTTGCTGCCTTCCTCCCCTTCACCCACACTTGGCATTTATCCCCAGGCTATCCCTCCCCAGCTCCCCTGCCCGCTGTCCCTCCCTCATTCTCCGCAATAGACCCCAGTGTGTAGTAGACCCCCCTCCCTGTGTCCATGTGTTCTCATTTTTCTCACCTGCCCATGAGTGAGAATATGCAGTATTTCCTTTACTGTTCTTGTGTCAGTTTGCTGAGAATGATGTTCTCCAGATTCATCCATGTCCTTACGAAGGACAAAAACTCATTATTTTTTATTGCTGCATAATATTCCATGGTGTATATGTGCTACATTTTCCCAGTCCAGTCTATCATCGATGGGCATTTGGGTTGGTTCCAGGTCTTTGCTATTGGAAACAGTGCTGCTTTATCGTGTACTGTCCTCCTTTGTCTCTTTTGATCTTTGTTGCTTTAACGTCTATTTTATCGGAGATGAGAATTGCAACTTCTGCTTTTTTTTGCTCTCCATTTCCTTGGTAAATCTTCCTCCATCCCGTTATTTTGAGCCTTTGTGTATCCTTGCATGTGAGATGGGTTTCCTGGATACAGCACACCAATGGGTTTTCGCTCTTTATTTTATCGATACTTTTTTTAACTTTAAAATTTTTATTTATTTATTTATTTTAAATTTTAAATTTGTATTGCATTTTAGGTTTTGGGGTACATGTGCAGAGCATGCAAGATAGTTGCATAGGTACACACATGGCAGTGTGTTTGCTGCCTTCCTCCCTTCACCCACACTTGGCATTTATCCCAGGCTATCCTCCCCAGCTCCCTGCCCGCTGTCCCTCCTCATTCTCCGCAATAGACCCCAGTGTGTAGTAGACCCCTCCCTGTGTCCATGTGTTCTCATTTTTCTCACCTGCCCATGAGTGAGAATATGCAGTATTTCCTTTACTGTTCTTGTGTCAGTTTGCTGAGAATGATGTTCTCAGATTCATCCATGTCCTTACGAAGGACAAAAACTCATTATTTTTTATTGCTGCATAATATTCCATGGTGTATATGTGCTACGTTTTCCCAGTCCAGTCTATCATCGATGGGCATTTGGGTTGGTTCCAGGTCTTTGCTATTGGAAACAGTGCTGCTTTATCGTGTACTGTCCTCCTTTGTCTCTTTTGATCTTTGTTGCTTTAACGTCTATTTTATCGGAGATGAGAATTGCAACTTCTGCTTTTTTTTGCTCTCCATTTCCTTGGTAAATCTTCCTCCATCCCGTTATTTTGAGCCTTTGTGTATCCTTGCGTGTGAGGTGGGTTTCCTGGATACAGCACACCAATGGGTTTTGGCTTTCTATCCAATTTGCCAGTCTGTGTCTTTTGATTGGTGCATTTAGCCTATTTACATTTAGGGTTAATATTGTTATGTGTGAATTTGATACTGCCATTTTGATGCTAGCTGTCTGTTTTGCCCATTAGTTGATGCAGATTCTTCATTTTGTTGATGCTCTTTAGCATTTGGTATGTTTTTGGAATGGCTGGTACTGGTTGTTCCTTTCTATGTGTAGTGCCTCTTTCAGGAGCTCTTGTAAAGCAGGCCTGGTGGTGACAAAATCTCTGAGTACTTGCTTGTTTGCAAAGGATTTTATTTTTCCTTCACTTATGAAGCTCAGTTTGGCTGGATATGAAATTCTGGGTTGAAAGTTCTTTTCTTTAAGGATGTTGAATATTGGCCCCCACTCTCTTCTGGCTTGTAGGGTTTCTGCCAAGAGATCTGCTGTGAGTCTGATGGGCTTCCCTTTGTGGGTGACCCGACCTTTCTCTCTGGCTGCCCTTAGCATTTTCTCCTTCATTTCAACCCTGGTGAATCTGACGATTATGTGCCTTGGGGTTGCTCTTCTTGGAATATCTTTGTGGTGTTCTCTGTATTTCCTGGACTTGAATATTGGCCTGCCTTGCTAGGTTGGGGAAATTTTCCTGGATAATATCCTGAAGAGTATTTTCCAGCTTGGATTCATTCTCTTCATCACATTCAGGTACACCTATCAAACGTAGATTAGGTCTCTTCACATAGTCCCACATTTCTTGGAGACTTTGTTCATTCCTTTTGTGCTTTTTCTCTAATCTTGGCTTCTCATTTTATTTCATTGAGTTGATCTTGACTTCTGATATCCTTTCTTCTGCTTGGTCAATTGGCTGTTGAAACTTGTGCATGCTTTGAAGTTCTTGTGTTGTGTTTTCAGCTCCTTCAATTCACTCATATTCCTCTCTAAGTTGTCCATTCTTGTTATCATTTCCTCAAATCTTTTTCAAGGTTCTTAGTTTCTTTGCATTGAGTTAGAACATGTTCTTTTAGCTCACGGAAGTTTCTCATTACCCACCTTCTGAAGTCTGATTCTGTCATTTCATCACACTCATTCTCCATCCAGCTTTGTTCCTTGCTGGTGAGGAGTTTTGGTCCTTGTAGGAGGTGAGGTGTTCTGGTTTCAGGTGTTTTCTCCTTTTTGCACTGGTTTCTTCCCATCTTTGTGGATTTATCCACCTGTCATCTGAGTAGTTGCTGATTTTCGATTGGGTCTCTGAGTGGATGTCCAGATTGTTGATGATGAAGTATTTCTGTTTCTTAGTTTTTTTCTAACAGTCTGGCCCCTCTGCTGTAAGACTGCTGAGGTCCACTCCAGGCCCTGCTTACCTGGGGAACTCCTGTAGCAGCTGTGGAACCATGAGTGTTGCTACCAGATTCTTCTGCTATCTTTGTCCCTGAATGATGCCTGCCAAATGTCAGTCTGATTAGTTCTTTGTGAGGTGACTCTTTGGATATAAGGGGGTCAGGGAGCTGCTTGAGGAGACAGTCTATACTTTATAGGAGCTCATGTGCTGAGCTGTGAGCTCCGTTGTTTATTCAGGGCTGCTAGGCAGGTAAGTTTAAGTCTGCTGCAGCAGAACTCATAAAGCCCCTTTGTTTTTTTTTCTCAGGTGCTTTGTCCCGGGGAGTTAGGGCTTTATTTATGAGTATCCACTGCACTGTCCTGCCCAACAACGAGGCAGTCTAGTCACTGCCTGCTTGTAGTGGCTGTGCTGAGCTGCTGTGGGCTCTGCCCTGCTGCCGTGGGCTCCGCCCTGCTGCCGTGTGCTCTGCCCTGCTGTCGTGGGCTTTGCCCTCCTGCCATGTGTAATTCCCTGTAGTCCTGTTTATATGGGTGTGGTTAGAATTGCGGTGGTGATGGTGGCCTGCCTCTGTATTGGCGTACTCTCTCTGTTATGGCAGGTTGCCTTAGCAATGGCAGGCTGCATCAGCAATTGCAGAGTACCTCCATAGGGGTCGTGTGCCTCGGTAATGGTGGACGCCCCTCCCCCACTGAGCTGCACTGTCCTGGTTCCAGCTGTGCTTGCCACGAAACTCTCAACCCCGAGCGTTTCCAATTGCTGCTTTGTTTGTTTTTGTGGGGGTGGGACCTGCCGATCCTGATTACCTGGCTCCCTGCCTCAGAGCTTTTTTTTTTTGTTGAAGTTGACTCCCTCCCAGCTGTCCCAGTTGCCTGCTGCAAGGGTGCCGGGATCTGCGTGATTTCCCATGCAGCAACCCAGTGCGCCAGCTCAAACAACGTTGCTGCCTGGGAATTTCCTGGCCTGGTTTTCTGTTTAAGTCCTGTTTAATCAGATGAATGTGCTAATCTGCCTTTCAAATTCTCCAACTGCCGGTTTAACAGGGCAACCAAACCAGTGTATTTTGTATGGAGTGCCGCTGCGCTGCAGCCCCGACCCAAACAGCCAAGCCAGCCCAAACAGCCGCACCGGCTCAAACTGCCACGCTGGTGGCCCATGGGGCTCCTACACCTGGAAATCTCCTGGTCTGCGGGCAATAAAGATCCATCTGGAAATGCAGCATCCACTCACCCTCTGCGATTTCACTGGAAGCTGCAATCCCGAGTTGGTCCTACAGCGCCATCTTCCCAAACCTCAAGAATATTCTTTAATTTTAAAAAGTTGTATGTATTTAAGTGACCTAATCTTTCTTCTTCAAACCACTGACACCCTCTGATCTATCTTCTGGCTCTCTGATTTTGCATGCATTGAACGTTTCCTATAAATCAGATCCTACAATACATGACCTTTTTGACTGGCCTGTTTCATAAGCAGTGCATTTTCCAGATTAATCAGTGTTGTGGTGTGTACCAATGCATCACTCAATTAACCGCCATATAATAATACCACATATTGGTTACTCTTGCAACTGTTGATGGACATTTAGATTCATTCATTTTTTGGCTATTATGAATAAGGTTGTTATGGGCACTCTTGTACAGGATTTTACCTGACTTCTCTTTTCAATTCTCTTGGGTGGATTCCTAGAATGGACTTGCTGGGTCATAAAGGAACTTTTGGAGGAACTGCTGCACCCTATCCCAAAGTGATTGGAACGTCTTTCAATCCCATGAGAAATGTCTTAAGAGTCAAATTCCTCCACAACCTTGCCAACATTCGTTATTATCTATCATCTTTTCAATCTCAGCCATCTTAGTGAGTGGTAAGTGGTGTCACAATGTGGATTTTACTTGAATTTCCCTAATGATCAATGACGTTTTTTGAGCATCGTTTCTTGTGCTTGTTAGCCAGTTGTATATGTTCTTTAGAGAAATGTCTATTAAAATCCTTTGCCAACTTTTATTTGGGCTGTGGGTCTTTTTTATTATGCAGTCATGTTTATTAGATAATGTAAATAGAGTCAAATATGAGATATATGATTTTCCAATCTTTTCAATAATCTCATGAGTTGCCTTCCCTGTCCCTGATGGTGGGCTTTGAAGCACAAAAGTATTTAATTTTAATGAAGTACAATTCCTCTGCATTTCAAGTTTTTCACCCATGATTTGGGTGCCATATCCACAAAGCCAATTCCCATTTCAAAGTCGTGAAGATTACCCCAACATTTCTTCCAAAAGTTACATTTTTTCCTTTTAGGTTTATGTCTATCATTCATTCTGAATTAATTTTCAGGCATGGCATGAGATGGTGGGTCCACTTTATTCTTCTCTGTGGGCATAACCATTTGTCCCAGCACCCTTTGTGGAAAACACTATTCTTTCTCCCTTCAAGTTGCCATGGTACACTTGTCAAAAATCCATTGACCTTAAATGAGAAGTTTTATTCCTAAAATTTGCATTTTTAGGACACTTACATATTTGCCTATATTTATTCCAGTACCACAACACATTGATTACTTCAGCTTTTCAGCAGCTTTTGAATAGAGACGTGTGAGTCCTCCATCACTGCTCTTTTTCAAGATTGTTTTGGCTCTTCTGGGTCCCTTGCATTGCCATGGGAATGTTAGTATCAGATTGTCAATTATGGTAAGAAAATCCAGGTGGGATTTTTAACAGGTAATACTTTGTATCTGCAGATCCACTTGTAGACTGCTACCATTTTAGTGATACACAGTCTTCCCATCTATGCATAAGGGACATCTTTACATTTCTTTAGGTCTTCTTTAATTTCTTTTTAATTATAACTTAAGTTCTGGGGTACAAGTGCAGGACGCGCAGGTTTGTTACATAGAAATACACGTGCCACGGTGGTTTGCTGCACCCATCAACCCATCATCTACATTAGGTATTTCTCCTAATGCTATCCCTCTCCTAACCCCCTAGTTTATATGGAATAAACTCGATGACTGGTCCTAATAGTATTTTCTTTTCTGGCTTCTTCAGTGTTTTCTATGTACAGGATCATGTCATCTGTGAGCAGAGATAGATTTATTGATTCCTTTCAAATCTGGAGATCTGCTGTCTCTTTTTCTTGCCTAAATGCATTAGGTTGAAGATCCTGTACAATGTTAAGTAGAAGGGGTGAGAACACACGTTGTTGCTTGTTGGGGGTGAAAGTTTTTGGCCTTTCACCGTTAAGCATCATGGCAATTGTGGGTTTTTGGTAGAGTCTACTGAGTTGCAAAAGTGCCTTTTCTCTCCTGTTTCATCATAGCTTTTTAATTGTAAAACGCTTTTGGATCTATCACAAGTTTTTTCCTGTGTCTATGGCAATGATAATATGAAAATTTATTTGGTTAGTGTGGTACATTATATTAATTGACTTTTGAATGTTGAACCAATCTTACATTCCTGGAACAAGTTTCACTTGGTCTTTGTGTATAATCTGTGTGTGTGTGTCTGTGTGTGTACACGTGTGTCGCTGGATTCAGTATTTGTGTAATTAGTGGAGGAGATTTGTGTATTCCTAAAATTTGCATTTTTAGGACACTTACATATTTGCCTATATTTATTCCAGTACCACAACACATTGATTACTTCAGCTTTTCAGCAGCTTTGAATAGAGACGTGTGAGTCCTCCATCACTGCTCTTTTTCAAGATTGTTTTGGCTCTTCTGGGTCCCTTGCATTGCCATGGGAATGTTAGTATCAGATTGTCAATTATGGTAAGAAAATCCAGGTGGGATTTTTAACAGGTAATACTTTGTATCTGCAGATCCACTTGTAGACTGCTACCATTTTAGTGATACACAGTCTTCCCATCTATGCATAAGGGACATCTTTACATTTCTTTAGGTCTTCTTTAATTTCTTTTTAATTATAACTTAAGTTCTGGGGTACAAGTGCAGGAAGGCGCCAGGTTTGTTACATAGAAATACACGTGCCACGGTGGTTTGCTGCACCCGTCAACCCATCATCTACATTAGGTATTTCTCCTAATGCTATCCCTCTCCTAACCCCCTAGTTTATATGGAATAAACTCGATGACTGGTCCTAATAGTATTTTCTTTTCTGGCTTCTTCAGTGTTTTCTATGTACAGGATCATGTCATCTGTGAGCAGAGATACATTTATTGATTCCTTTCAAATCTGGAGATCTGCTGTCTCTTTTTCTTGCCTAAATGCATTAGGTTGAAGATCCTGTACAATGTTAAGTAGAAGGGGTGAGAACACACGTTGTTGCTTGTTGGGGGTGAAAGTTTTTGGCCTTTCACCGTTAAGCATCATGGCAATTGTGGGTTTTTGGTAGAGTCTACTGAGTTGCAAAAGTGCCTTTTCTCTCCTGTTTCATCATAGCTTTTTAATTGTAAAACGCTTTTGGATCTATCACAAGTTTTTTCCTGTGTCTATGGCAATGATAATATGAAAATTTATTTGGTTAGTGTGGTACATTATATTAATTGACTTTTGAATGTTGAACCAATCTTACATTCCTGGAACAAGTTTCACTTGGTCTTTGTGTATAATCTGTGTGTGTGTGTCTGTGTGTGTACACGTGTGTCGCTGGATTCAGTATTTGTGTAATTAGTGGAGGAGATTTGTGTATACATAACAGATGTTCATCTGTAAACCTGTTAATTATTTCCTTTTGATGCCTTGTCTAATTTTGGAATTTGGTTAAACCTAGGCTCAAAATCTAGCTGGGAAGTGCCACCTTCTGTTCTTGAGCAATCTTGTGAAGCTTTGGTGTTAAGTGTTCTTTAAATATTTGGTAGAATTCACCAGTTAACCCTGGACTTTTCTTTGGGGGAATATATCTGTCAGTAATTCAATCCCTTTACTTGTAGCAAATATATTCAAATCTTCTATTTCTCCTTTAGGCAGTTTCGGTAATTTGTGTGGTTCTTTACACTTGTTCTTTTCAACTAGGCTATCTAATTTTGGTGTTCACAGTATTTCCCATAATTTTTTAATTTCTGTGAGATTGTATTAATATCCTATATTTTAGTTTTGGTTCTTGTAATATGCATCTTTTCTATTTTTTCTTAATCTGGCAAGAGCCTGTCAATTTTATTGATCTTTGTTAAAGAACCAACTTTTGTCTTGTCATTTTTTCCTATTATTTCCTATATTCTTTGTATTTATATCACTCTAGCAGTCCTTATTTCCTTCTTCCTGCTTGTTTTCAGTTAGTTTAACCTTCTTGCTCCTGTGTCTTAACATAAAAATTCAGGAGAATTGTTTGAGAGCATTACTCTTTTTAATATAGGCATTTATAGCTATACATTTACATCTAAGAGCTAATTTAGCTGCATCCTACAAGGCTGGAATTTTGCGTGCATCTTTCTGCCTTCAGTTGTGTCCATTTTTGCTTTGTGTATTGTGGGGGCACTATTACTATGCGCCTATATGATTTTATACTAATTATTATATCTTCTTGATGGATTGAGCGATTTACCATGAGAAAACGTCCCTCTCTGTATCTAAATCGAATTGTTGTCTTAGAGTATATTTTTGTCTCAGAGAATATTAGTAGAGCCATTCCAACTGTCCTTTCCTGATTGTTTCCACACTATACATTTTCCATGCTTTTATTTTAAGCAATTTATGTTTTGGAAGTAAAGCACACCTCTTCTAGATGGCATATAATTGGAGCATTTTAAAAAGTCTGTTCTGCCAGTCTCTCCTTTTGGTTTTGTTGAGGGCATTTTCATCTATATTTATAAAATACATTGTTCTGTCTTATACTTTTCTTGTGATGTCCTCTTCTGCCTTTGGTTTCTGGGTAATATTGGTCTGATAGAATGACTTAATTGAGTTTGAGCCAAGTTACCTAACTTTCATGAACCTCAAAGGCTAAGGGGGATGTGGATTGACTGAGTCTGAAAGGTTTTCTTTTCTCTAGTTGACTTTCCCCAAATGGTCATGAGGTGGAGGCACCTGCTAGGCATAGGATGAAAAATGGATGGATAGTGGGGTCAGATATCATCTTGTGAGCCTCTTATCTCCCAGGCCATCCCTTCACCTTCCTGCCAATCCTGTCTCCCTCCCCATTTACATCTACCACAAGGAATTCAAAGAGGTTTGGGGAACTTTAGATGAAATTTCTCCAAAAGTGACTTTGATAAGAGGTGCACAAAATAAGTCTGAACCCAAATATTTTTCACAAAACAGGGTGATTAAGAAGAATTTTCTTTTGAATTTTTATTTTCTTCCACACAGTGAAACACATATTTAGTCTTTAAAGTGGATAATAACGTCTGGAGTCCAGAAAATGAAACCTGGGGCAAGGAAGAGGCTTAACTGAGGCTTCACTATTTGGACAATCTTCACAGCTTAGTGATTATGGAAGGGCTTTCTGGGGTGCTAGGGGCAGGATTGGTGGCTGTAGAGTCACATGGCATACAGATTCGATGTCAGGCTTCCTCTTACCATAAGAATGCCCAATCTGGTTTGAAAAGGGAACCCACATATGACATTCTTCAATATAACGAAAGCTTCTATAAAAATTGAAGAGCCTTCAAAAAGATGGATGAGAATTAGTTACTGCCATTGAGAAGTTCAGAGTCTGGTAAGAGAGATAAGCCTCATAGGCATTGATATTTATCATATTGAATATTACCTTTCTTGCAGGAAGAGGAGGGAAGAAACAGCTTCCTGAGGTAATCAGGAGCACTTGCTCCATGTTTAAGGGATGAGTTGCAGGTTATCAACCATCAAAGCTGTGGGAATGACATTCCCGGAAGAAGGAACAGAATTTTTAAAGAAGGAGGCTTATTTGACACACGATTTTTGACAACTCTGTCTCCCCCAAATACTGTGCAAGCTTTGAGGGCTACAGAGGAAATGAACATAGTGTAGATCACTAACCAATCCATGTACCCTGAACCAGCAAGGGAAACATTCACAAACCAGTTCTCATCATTTTAAAAGGTATAATGACTCCAAGGATGCCTGGGGAAGGCCATCTCATCATCCAGTCAGTTCTTCTACAGGGGAAGTCAGTACCGTGCTGTGATCACTGCTATTCCCGGTTTTGTAGCTCCAGCAATTAAACGTTGTCCACACATCCAGAGGGAATTGGGCTACAGAGGACTGCCTCACATTGGTAAGATTTACCAAAATTGTATCCCTACGGTACATAAAATGAGGGAAGGTGCATCATCTGAATGAAACATGAACAAGTGTAAGACACATTTTCCTAAATGATACATTTTGCTTCCCTTGCATTTGTTTTTTACACTCTCTATTTATGATGACTGATGTTGGATTTCCACTTACGGTAATGATATTAGGTTTCCTTTGAAAATGTATTTCTTGATGAAAAATTATTTTGTTCAAAGAATAACACTACACCTTCTAAACACGACAATGAAGATATTCTGTGATATTAATGAACTGAAATTTTATACAAACCATAAGAAATGCAAGTGAAATATTAATGTAGGTCGGAAGCCTTCAGTATTATAATAATTTTACCACAATTAAATATAGCAAAAAGAGTGAAGGTGGTAAATGGATGATTACTGAAATCAGGGACCAAATCAAATTTTCTCCCACAGTCCAATGTATGCGTCAGACACTCAGCTTCGGTTCCCATGGTAACTAGAACTAATGGCCTTGGGACTAAGAATGAGACAAAGAGAAACACAGAAATGTGCGCATTCTGTCTTCCTCTGACGTACACAAGCCCCTATTCAGAAACTGAATTGAACATTTGCTTTAGTGCTGCCCTGACCTTCCCTTCCCACTGGGTTGAGGAGAACGGAAAGGCAGAGGGATCCAACACCAATCTCAAGTGTTTGCATCCAGGCTTCCTTGTCCCTTAGCCACCATCTTACCAATAATGTGCTGTTCCTCCAAACCATGCCAGTGGAATCTAGGATTATTTCTATCCCAATCCGCTGGCCCTGTTCCCCACCCACTAGCCTCTATCATAATATGGGAGGCTTTCATTCATCCCCATTTTATGTCAGATAGTTCAAGCCCGATTTGATTTCAGAAATGCTGCCCCAGAAAAGTTCCCCAATCCTTCCTGCCAGATCACACAGAACAAAACAGACCCCTCCCTCTTCTCCTCTGTGGTGTGGGAGACCTCAGCCTAGACCATGGGACCACTTCCTAGGGCTCCCCCTTTCGGCCACACTTCCATGCCACCAGGGTCTGAGGGAGACCCAAAGGAGATAGTCTCCCGCTTTGGGAAGCAGCCAAACTAATGAGGGGCCTCTTCTCTGTCCCTTTTTCCTGAGTAGCTGTCTCCTTTGTATTGGCTCTCTGTATCAGAGGCTGGACAAACAGGGTTTCGGGCAGGACATGACAAATTCCGCGCCATAAGTTTGTGAAGTAAAATGACAGAAAAGCTGTGCATAGGCCCCCAACTTTCACTCCATTCCTTCCATTTATTCCAACAAGTCTCTGAAGTCCCTTTGTCCAGCTGCACTCTTCTTTCCTGGGACCCAGCTGCCATTTCCCATGTCCTGGAAATCCTAGATCCAAAATATTCAAGTAACTTCATTGTACTCTTCCCTTCTTACATTGTTATAAAGAAATATCTGAGACAGGGTAATTAAAAAGAAAAAAGGTTCAGGCAGGGTGTGGTGGCTCATGCCTGTAATCCCAGCACTTTGGGAGGCCAAGGCAGGTGGATCACCAGGTCAGGGGTTCGAGACTCCCCTGGCCAACATGGTGAAACCTCATCTCTACTAAAAATACAAAAATTAGCTGAGTGTCGTGGCATGTGCCTGTAGTCCCAGCTACTCAGGAGGGAGGCAGGAGAATCTCTTGTACCCAGGAAGCAGAGGTTGCAATGAGCCTAGACTGCACCATTGCACTCCAGCCTGGATGACAGAGCAAGACTCTGTCGAGAGAGAGAGAGAGAGAAATGTTCAATTGGCTCATGGTTCTGCCAGCTATACAGGAAGCCTGATTTTGGCATCTGTTCTGCTTCTGGCAAGGCCTCAGGAAACTTGCAATTCTAGTGGAGGTCAAAGCAAGAGGGAGCAGTTCGCGGTGGGAGGGAGCACTTCACATTGGAGGGGCAGAAGGAAGAGAGTTAGTAGGAGATGCTACACACTTTTAAACAAACAGCTCTCATGAGAACTCCATCATGATAACAGCACTAGGGAAATGGTGCTAAACCACTAGAAACCACCCCCACGATCCATCACCCCCTATCAGGTCCAACCTCCAACACTGTTGATTGGTATTACAACTGGACATAAGATTTTGGGGAGACACA